>JADBJO010009053.1:7500-12500 GCA_016801955.1 Conus betulinus | reverse complement strand
TACAGTGGAACACAACCGTCTATAGAATTAATAGTGATTAACTCTCACTACTGTCTATAGAAAAATAGGAATATGTACTCTAACATACTGTCTAAAGAATATTGGGATTATACTCTAACACACTGTCTAAAGAAAATAGGGCTTGTTTATACATAGTCACAGAAAATCGGGTTTACAAACTAACATAAAAATAGAAAATATGTGTTATAGGCCTGTCTTGACGTACTGTCTACAGAAAATGGGTGTATAGCATAACATACACTTTTGACCATACGGTTTTAATCCTTACTGACGGTGTTGTCTACAGACTTGTGTTGTGGGAGCCTATTGAACATAAAGCTCAGAAGTGCTAAAGAGTGAAATCTATCTGTGTTTCGGGAAGTCTTTCGGAGTCGGTCAAAGTACTGGCTGCTATCTTTCGGACGTTTTCGGCTCAGGACTGCTGGTAGTTCATCAGCGCAGACTGACTTGTATTTGATGTTGTGTGTCCCTCCTGAGTTCTGTGTCCTCCATCTCGATATGGCGGAAGAGAGTGATTGAGTTGGAGTCAGCACCGACACTAGTTGTTAACAATGGGGGCGCAGGTCAACAACTAATACATAATACTGTACATACAGGAAAAAACACCTACCAATACCACACAGATCCACATGAAACCCGCTAACAACTGCTTCTAAAATACTCCCAGATACGCTACACCAATAGAATCCAGCCTATCTATACTGTCTTTATAGAAAACAGCTTAACAGCCTGTGTACGCAGAAAGCACAGATCCAGGATCTTAGGCTCTACTAGCACATAAACATCTTATCCCCAATAGTGTCTATCAAGGCTGATAGAGGACCTCTCTCTCCTCTGTGAAGGCGTGTCAGGGGTTTGCCGCGCGTTTTTCCTCACGACATTCAAACATGGTTATTGTGCGGCTTCAGCGGTCGGGCCGCCGGTGACCGGTCTTTTTCCACACGACGGACGACGTCTCCGTCTCGTGCGGTTTCAGTGAAGCACACACGCGCATACCTCACTCCTTCTTTCACCGACACACACAACCTCTAACCCACACAAACGGCATACTTAACTCGCTCTCAATCATCCTCTAATTCTTCACGCACAAAGGTCAGCTCTTCACTTTTTATCTCCGTGTTATTCGTTACACAAGGCAGCGACCTTCTTGAGACATCCACAAGGGGCACGCATGTGTCCTATGTTCACCGTGTTTGCTGAAGAAATCACCGACTACAATTTACAGACCTGCACACGGACTCCGCCACCGCATGACACCGCTACATTCCTCTTCCTCTCTTTTTTCACTACGCACGTCACCACCACACTGAGGTGTCTTACATCCTAAAGTCACACACCACCACAACACAGGTGAGTGATGCCCATAAACGACTCCCGAAGTGGTTCCACGCATGTCTCCCCAATCATAGGTCCCCCTAGTGGTCTAACCCCCCCCCCCCCCTGCTATCACGTCTGTGTCCACTCCCTCTCATCCTATATGGCAACGTAGTACTCCTCTCCTCTGTCTCTCCTAGCCCTCCCCCCATTTTCTCTCCCCTGTCATATGACCAACAGTCTAACTAGAAGTCCCTCCTCTGTCTCTCCCCCCCCCCCCCTGTGAGAAGGACACAATAACACCACACTACACAGTCTGTGTCACTTGCTTCCGCCGCGCCCGCCGTATGACAACAAGTATTACAACATCCTAGGTAAGTATCCTCCCTCCGATGACCTGTCCCCCCCCCAGAACCACACAACACCAGGATGAGGCACCAACACACACACAGTCTGTGCTCACTTGCTTGGCCTCCCTGTTATTAGGACAACAGTAGGAAGCTCCTCCTCTGTCTCAACCCGCCACCCCCCCCCGGACGAGTACTCACCAACACCTACGGTCTGCTGTCCCTCGCGTTCCTCCCTGGTCATTATGACAACAGTAGTACTCACTACCCATCCTCTGTCTCACTCCCCCCCCCCCCCCCCCCCCCACCACCCATACACTACGCACTGTCCTGGTGTCACTCTCTTCCTCCCTGTCAATTAGACAACAGTTTAACTCACTCCCTCGATGCTGTCTGCCAACCCCCCCCCCACCCCCCCCCCCCCATACTCACACACGACCAGTCGTGATCCACTCGCTTCCTGCCCTGGTTATTAGGACAACAGTAAGTAACCTCCCTCCTCTGTCTCTCCCCCCCCCCCCCCCCCCCAACGTCTACAATTCTCTGTCTCACTATTGCTCTCATCCCTGTACATTAGGACAAAACGACGGGTAGTAAGTACTCTCCCTCCTCTGTGCTCCAACCCCCCACCCCCCCCACCCCCCCCCCCACTCTATACAGTCTGTGTCACTCGCTTAATCCTCCCTGTCATCATGTAGGACAAAAGATAACTCCCTCCTCTGTCTTCCAAACCCCCCACCCCCCCCACTCTATAAGCTTTCTCCTTCATCCCCCACCCCACACAACCCATACCCCATCTACAGGTCGGTGTCACTCGCTTCCTCCCTGTCATTAGAACAAACAAAGTAACTCCCGTCCTCTGTCCCTCTGTCTTCCCCACCCCCACTCTATAGCGTCCCGTCCCCCCCCTCCCCCCCCACTACAGTCTGAATGTCACTAAATGCTCCCTCCCTGTCTTTAGGACCAACACGGATAGTACTCCCTCCTCTGTTCCTTGCCCCCCCCCCCCCCCCCCCCACTCTACTGCCTGTGTCACGTCGCTTCCTCCCTGTCATTAGGACAACAATAGTAACTCCCTCCTCTGTCCCTCTATCTCCCCCCCCCCCCCACTCTATACGCCCCCCCCCCTCCCCCAATTCTACGTCCCTGTGTCACTCGCTTCTCGCTTCCTCCCTGTCATAGGACAACAATAGTAACTCCCTCCTCTGTCTCTCCCCCCCCCCCCACACCCACACACACTATAGTGTCTTCCCCCCTCCCCACCCCGTACTCTACAGTCTGTGTCACTCGCTTACCTCCCTGTGTATGTGTGGTGTGTGTGTGGAATGTGTGTGTGTGTGTGTGTGCGATTTATTTAACGTCTTTCCCACTAATCGTGATATTAGACGATTCCTCCCTGTTATTAGGACAGCAGAGGGTAACTCCACGTCTTTCCTCCCCTTTCTTCCCGGTACCAGCACCCTCCTCCTCCCCTCCTCCCGACCATGTGAACTGGGCACCCCAACCATCCTCCCCCCCCCCCCATGTCAGACACCAGGGACCCCCCCAGCATTGTCTCATGATGTGGTTTGTCACTGGCCTCCACAATGATGTGGTGTTCAACATGCCTCCACCAACGATTCTGTGTTCAATATGGCCTCTACCCCACTGATGTGTGCACCATTCATGCTTCCAGCAATGAGGTGTTCACTGCTTCCACAATGATGTGTACTGCCTCCGAACAAGTACATGAAGTGTTAAACTGCCTCCACAATGAATGTGGTGTTCACTACCCTCCACAGTGATGAGGTTGTTCACTGCCTCCACAACGATGAGGTGTTACTGCCGTCCACACCATGTGGTGTTCACTGCCTCACAATGACTTTGAGGTGTCCACTGCCTCCACAATGATGAGGTCGTTCACTGCCTCCACAAACAATGTGGTGTTCAGTTTCTCGACCGATCTCAAGCACAATGAAGTGGTGGCTCACAGTGCCTCGAGAACAATCCCAATGTGTTCAGTTTAGCCTCCACAATTGATGTGGTGTCACTGCCTCCCAAAAGATGTTCATGTTAGTTCCTCCCCAATGCCCGATGTGATGGTCCAGTGCCTCCCACCCACAATGATGTGGTGTTAAGTGCCTCACCACATGGAGGTGGTGTTCACTGCCTCCACAAAGATGTCATGTTCACAGTAATCCGTTCCTCCGGACAATGCTGAAGTGTGATGTTCACTGCCTCCACCAATGATGTTGGTGTTCAGTGAGGCCATTCACAATGATGTAGTGTTGCAGTGCCTCCACAATGATGTGGTGTTTCACTGCCTCCACAAACAACGTGGTGTTCAGTTCCTCCACAGTGATGGTGGGTTCACTGCCTCCACAATCCGATGTGGTGTTCACTGCCTCCACAACGATGTGGTGTTCACTGCCTCCAGTGATGTGGTGTGTTCACTGCCTCCACAACGATGTAGTATTCAGATTCCTCCACAATGAGTGTGTTCAGAGCCTGTCAAAGATTCAGTTTCGCCTAACAACTCCCAGTGACTCCCAAGAGCCTCCACAATGATGTGGTGTTCACTGCCTCCACAACGATGTGGTGTTCACTGGCCTCCAGTGATGTGGTGTTCACTGCCTCCACAACGATGTGGTATTCAGTGCCTCCACAATGATGTTGTTCAGGAGCCCTTCCTCCAACCTAACATCACACCAAGTGCCTCCACAATGATGTGGTGTTTCACTGCCTCACACAACGATGTGGTGTTCACTGCCTCCACAATGATGTGGTGTTCACTGCCTCTCCCTACAATGATGTGGTGTTGTCACCAAGAGCCTCCACAATGATGTGGTGTTTAGTGCCTTCACAAGGATGTGGTGTTCACTGTCTCCACATGATGATGTGGTGCCTCACACTGCCTCCAGAGCACAAAGATATGTATTCACTGCCTCCACATTGATGTGGTGTTCACTGCCTCCACAATGATGTGGTGTTCACTGCCTCCACATTTGATGTGGACTGTTCACCTGCCCTCCTGCCACATATATGAGTGTGGTGTTCACCAGCAGTGATGCCTGTTCATCCTCCACAATCATGATGTGGTGTTCACCTGCATCCACAATATGATGATTCACTGGTGAGTTCTCCAGTCTCATCCTGAAGTTACTGCACATTATCAGACGACTGTTGATAAAAGGAATATTTATAAAAGTTCTATATCTTTTATGTAAGACAACTACGGTAAAACAACTCCTTCGCCCTCTTCCTGGTGTAACCCGCCCCGGCAGTCACTCTGCTTTTTTCCAGCCCTGAAGGGGCCGACTGTGAACATGTCAGGCAAGG
>JADBJO010009053.1:0-2500 GCA_016801955.1 Conus betulinus | reverse complement strand
TATGGGCTGGTACAAACCATGATGGCAGAAGCACGCCCCCGTGGAGGTTCTCTTGTGTTCACATCCCAGCGGCCATTACACACAATGGGAACCTCTTTTTTGCCATGGCGCCAGATTACGTACCTTTGACGCCAAAAATGAATATCCCTGTGCGTGCCTGCAATCCTATGCAAACACAGCGCAGGCTTCCAAGGGTGGTAGCAGGATTGCCTATCAACTTCTTCTTTGGTTTCACCTTCTTTCAGTTAGGACAATGGCTTTTTCTTGTCCAGGTCCCATCCGCACGTTCGGAAGCATCTCTTTTTGTTTCTAGACGAATAATGCCACCGACTATTTTCCAGCAGGACCGTCAGCACTGTGGCTTTCCGACAGCATACCCATGACAGTCATGATAGTACGGATTCTTTCCTATCCTGCAGCGAGAGGACAACAAAACATCTGCAGAGGCAGAACTTCACCTGGAAGCAAGGACTTTTAGTTTTTCAGACAGAGCTGAGAGTCTAGAGAAGGCTCCTCATTACAACCACTAGGGCTTGTGAGTCGTCATAAAACCAGAGCGGCGGAGGAACCAAACAAAAGATGACAACTTGAAGAAAAATGCCTGAAGGACAAACCTACAGACGGACAGAGCGAAATTGGATAACGTGGGCAGTATCAGTAAACACTTGAAACAGTCACGTGACAACCTATACCTGACCAGTGCTCAAGTTTCGTGATGCGGGTGCTGACCCACCGGTGTCTCTGAAGTTCTGAACGGGGGTCTTCTTAGAGTTTTGTTCAGAGCGTCTGTGTTTGTGAACGAGAGTCCTTCAGTCAGTAAACAAATCATCCTTAGAGACATCTGCTGCTGCAAGTGGGGCCCAACCATGTGCCCTCCACAGGGCCATACATCAGCAGTGGTCGGTCGACTGGTCTGTCAGCGCTACCAGATGGGCCAGGACACGAGCTTGACTCAAGGGACAAGGTGTGGACAATGTCCAGAGCTCCACGCTTTGCAGCAGGTGGGGACAGCCCACGCTACATAGGGCTTGATTGAGCCCGGTCTCCTTCTGGTGTGGTGCACGTGCTGAGGTGTAAGCATACGTGAACTACACGGGTCGGTGAATCAACGCGTGGCTGAACAGTCCTCCAGAAACGTTCTTGGGCCAGCCACACCACGTCAGAATGAGACGACAAGGAGCGTCACCAGGTTTGACAAGAACGAACACACACCATTTCCAGCTTTTCCAGCTGCAATGCGATGGGTCGGGGGAAACATGCGTAGCGCTTCCAAGACGGATCTGGTGTATAGGGGGACCCTAAAAACAGGCGCGGCTTCATGCGTATCCCAGCCCCTATGAAAACTGCGTCCCTCTGTCGCACATGGGCTTCTTTCTTGCTTTTCTTTCGCTTCACCACACACACACACACACACACACAACCACACACACACCACACAACACACAAACACACACAAACACACGACAAACGCACCACGCACTTACAACACTTGCACATAAAGTACACAACAAACACATACCTGCTCCTGCTCAGACACACACGTATACATACACACATGGAACCACAGAGACTCGCATACACACACACACACACCACACACACACACCACACACACACACATACTACTCTTCCTCCTCCTCCTCTTTGGCATCTGCAAGAGTGCACATTGACGTGACACAAGCCGAACACGACTGTAGTGCGTATGACCTGGTGCGAGAGAGAGGAGAGAGAGAGAGAGAGAGGGAGAATAGAGTGTGTGTGTGGTGTGGGGGTGGGGGGGGGGGTAGTATGCACTGCATGAACACACACAGAGACACACACACGTTAGTATACCACAGTACACACAGAGACACACACGCGTACACATACATACATACAGACACGACAACACACGTCGCGCAGCCCATCCAGGCCCACACACCTGCACAGAAGGACTGGTGACAGCCCCGACCCAGGCGGCCAGGCGAAGTCCACACCCCCATGACGTCCAGCGCCCCATCACTCCGCGACACTGGTCTCCCTGCCCACTGCCCACTGTCCGCCCCAGTTGCTCCCCAAGTCCTCCCTCTGCCGGGCCGCCACGTGCTGGCGTGGTAGGCATAGTACCCCTCAGTGAGGGGCCTGCCGGCAACAACTCCCGTGGCAGAGAGTTGTCCATGCAGGTCAGGGCGGGGAAGGGTCTGCGGGATGGGAACCTGCAGGACTCGCCACTCCCTTCCTCGTACAGGAACCGCGGGGCTCCGTGACACGTGGGGACCGACGCCACTTTTTGACGTCACACATGGCGTGTCAGTGACGAAGAATTGGGAGTGACGTCATGTAGCCTCCTGAAGGGCCAAGCGTTCACACCGACCAACTGTCTGACTACACATCGTGTGTACGGGGGAGAGGGAGGTGGGTGGGGGGAGGTCTCAGAAGGATTTGATGTACACTCAATTGTGCGGGCGTCGTGGGAGGGAGGGGGGGAGGGGGAAGAAGGGAAGAGGAGGAGGGCTGCGCT
>JADBJO010009052.1:82500-88204 GCA_016801955.1 Conus betulinus | reverse complement strand
AACGCACACTGCTGAATGCTACAGTCTGCAACACAGAATAAGACCCTGAGATAGAAGACGCAAAGCAGTGCAATGAAAAATGAACACACTGAAAATAAACTGTGGTATGCTACAATTCAAAATATACGATGGTACGATCCAAAATGCATAACGCTGCAAAATATGATTCAAATATAGAATGATATAAAAGATGTAAGACGCTCTAACACAAAATATAGAGCACTGCAATACAAAACACAGGATGCTGCAAGACGAAGTGTAGGGTGCTGCAATACGACTTGGTATGCTGAAGCACGACGTTTAGGTTGCCACTATACAAAACGCAGGATTGCTGAAATATTAGGGGTGTGGGCTGTTAAAAGACCAGACGTGGGATGTTGTACAACGATATCGCAATACCCACGGAAGGATGGTATGTGCATGATGGGACTGTACCACACAGCGCGCAATTGCCCGTGGAAGACGAAGTTTCGTCCCCTCCTTTTTCCTCGTTGAGTCCTGAAATCTGGAGACAGGACCGTGGCAGTGGTATGTAGACTGACAAGTATTAGTGATGTTTACCGATTTTAACGTCACTGCAATACAAGAGTAGCTCACTGACGTACGTGGTGGAAGGCGGAAGGGCCGCAGCAGGGAAGTTATATTCTGTGCATGCGTCATCAGTGCTCCAACCTGTCCCGTTCTGTCTGCCCTGTGATTGCTAAAGAAGGATAATCGTTTATTTTAGGGTAAACTAATCTGTCAGTACAGAAAACTGTATGTCCTATGAAAACTGTCATCGCCTCCATTGCTGGCTGTGTTTCAGTGCAGCACCCACATCAGTGTGGCTGCTTAAAAAAAACCTGCTGCATTCATAAAGATAAAGCAAACTGTGCGGGACTCCCCTGAATTACTCTTCAATAGATTCTCTTGTTGAGAAATTGCCTCTTTGACTTTCAAATAGTCATTCGCACCTCTTTTCCGTCTGTCTGTCTGTCTTTGAGAGCGCATGCCTGTGTTCGTTCGTTCGTTCTTTAATTTAACGTCTATCCACCTAACAGTGATCTTAGACAGAGTGAGAGGTAAAGGCGAGAGATAAAGGCATGCCTCTGTGTGTGTGTGTGTGTGTGTGTGTGTGTGTGTGTGTGTGTGTGTGTGTGTGTGTGTGTGTGTAACAGACCAGGTATGAAATTTATGGTGCCGGAAACCCATTTTCAGGCCAGTGGGTCTACTTCAGGCCCTTAGAATGTCTGAATAGGCCGTCCCCCTTGACCCCCTGCCCGGCGGAAACGTCATCCGATCGTTGCGTGCACAGCTTCCAAATACCTTTTGTCAGACGCGTTCCTGGGGGGTAAGTGTCTGTTCAAGCGCCCGTCTTCTCATTATCACCCGCGGTCTTCACCTTCTTCCTTTACCTCTCACTCTCGTCTTTCTTTCTCCTTCCTTTACCTCTCACTCTCGTCTTTCTCCTTCTTCCTTTACCTCTCACTCTCGTCTTTCTCCTTCTTCCTTTACCTCACACTTTTGTCTTTCTCCTCCTTCCTTTACCTCACACTTTTGTCTTTCTCTCCTTCTTCCTTTACCTCGCACTTTTGTCTTTCTCCTCCTTCCTTTACCTCTCGCTCTCGTCTTTCTCGTCCTTCCTTTACCTCTCACTCTTTCCCTGCAGCCTGTCTCGCTGTTTGTAGTGACCCTGGTTGAGGTTTCAGTGTCCTGGTCATAAAAAAGCCACCATTCTCTTGTACGCAGAAGCATAAACAAGTTAGCGTTTTGTTACACTAATGTGAAACAATGTTTGCGAAAATTAGCATTTGTGTTTTTCGCATTTGGAAGGAGAAAACGTCCTATGTGATAGGGTAGGAGATGAGGGAGGGGGCCAGGACCTAAGATGCAACTGAGCGCCGTTTGAAGTAATCAAGGTTTTCGCTTGAAGTACCACGTGCTCTTTTTGTTTTTCTAGTTCCACGCTGAAGTTTCAGGTGGCTGAAATGAGGCGTGATAAATTTCTTCTTCGACTGTGAACAACGCCTCAGAATTCACTGGATGATATTTCATCATCGTTTTTTGATGGAACTGGAGAACGGGAAGTACTGGCAATACTCCCAGTAAGTTTAATTCAATCTTGTTGTAAACTGTAGATTTGTATAAACAGATACACGAAAGAAGGATGAGCTGGGGAAAAAAACCTTTTTTTCGCTTTGTCAGTATGTCAACAGCTTGGAGACGGGGGGGGGGGGGGGGGGGGGGGGGGGGGGGGGGGGGGGGGGGAGGAAGAGGGTATAGAAAGGGGTGGGGAATTGGAGCGGAAAAAAAATTTCTGATATTAAGTATCTTGCTCTGAAAATATGGGAAACCATCAAACACACACACACACACACACACACACACACACACACGCACACACACACACACACACACATGTATATATATATATACGCACGCAGGCACGCACGCAAGCACGCACAGAGAATCACACACACACATAGACACACACACGCGCACACACACGCGCACACACACACGTAAGAAGAGAAAAAGAGGCTAAGGCAAAAGAGGAAATGAGGCTAAGGGACACTAATCTTGTCATCATCAGTAGAAGGAATAGAGATAAGTAGAATTGCAGAGAGAGAGAGAGAGAGAGAGAGAGAGAGAGAGAGAGAGAGAGAGAGAGAGAGAGAGAGAGGAAGTTGTTGTACCAAGCACAGAGTGCTCGAAAGAGAACGAACGCCATCCGAAGGCCTTGGTATGTCAAGAAAGGATCTGGAGGAGATTGGGTATGACCGGAGGAGATCGGGTATGACTGGAAGAGATCGGGTACGACTGGAGGAGGTCGGGTATGACTGGAGGAGATCGGGTATGACTGGAGGAGATCGGGTATGACTGGAGGAACGCCGAGGGCCCTGCAGCCACGCACAGCTTGAGAAGATCCAAAAGATGCGAAGAAGACTGCCCTTTCAGAGAGACTAGTGTGTTGAGCGGAACACCGTCAACAGTCAATCAACTGGTAAAGACAAGTATGGGAGTTCCCATCAGTTGTTGCGCCAGTTAGATGATGTTATTGTTTATAGTGCGTGAGCACAAAAAACTATGACGGTACATCAATACAAAAAAAAAAATCTCTGATCTCTATTCCATTGCAGACCTTTCGGAAGACGATGCGGGTTCTCAAAGGAAGGAAGCTGAATCGGTCCCTGGCTTATTTGGAACGTTCTTTTTCATCTCTGTGTCTTTGATTTATATACATTAATATATGCCGTCAGGCTTCAAGAATCCACGGCTTCTGTCAAACTTTCTCGCGATCGGTGGTTACAAATAAATCGGCGAATAACAAACATCTTGGAGACGCGCGGTGCCGTGTTGACCCGTCGCCAGACCGGCGATCTACAGAATAGAGTTCAATCTTCTGGTACAGACAGTGATTAATTTAGCAACCACATAGACATTTTTTTTAGATTTTATATTCAATCCCTTTTCGAGGTTCCCGTTTTCATTTTCCTCTTTAATTCAGCAAACAAGCACTCCCCACCCCACCCCCACCATCTTTCTTTTTCACCTCGGTAAACAGGGCAGAATAGCCGTGTCATTTCTGTATGGTTTGGTGTCAGCCCGACCAAGATGATTTCCAGTGATGGATTCTTTCAGACACTTGGACGTTTTCCAAATTCTGCTGGCAGCTTTGCGATTTAACAACGTCAGCGTGATTTCAGAAGACGACGAAGTCAGCATTCTTTCTTTCTCTCATTTTAGTTTCAGTTTAAAAATGACTTCAATCATTTAACGAGAAGCATTTAATGATACGCATTCTTCATGAATCGTACACGCATTGTGTGTGTGTGTGTGTGTGTGTGTGTGTGTGTGTGTGTGTGTGTGTGTGTGTGTGCACATACGCGCGCGCCCCGATGCGAGCGTGTGCAGCTAACGTGTGTGTGTGTGTGTGTGTGTGTGTGTGTGTGTGTGTGTGTGTGTGTGTGTGTGTTTGGTGCATGCGTGTGTGCATGTGTGTGCTCACATGCTTATATATCTGTGTCAACCTTAGTTCTCTGTTGGACTCATGCAAGCACATACACACATGCGTGTGCGCATGAGAGAGAGAGAGAGAGAGAGAGAGAGAGAGAGAGAGAGAGAGAGAGAGAGAGAGAGCAGGCGCACGCACGCACGCACACACGCACGCACGCACGCACGCACGCACGCGCGCACTGCAATGTCTTTCTATACATAACGCTTGCTCGCTCGCATTTTATTTCCAGTCGACTCTCCTGTTTCTTAATGAGCATCACTCATCGAATGTGGCGGGTATAAAACACCGACGCCCAAAACAGAACGTAATAACGTAGACACAGTAATGTGTCTGACCCCACACTATTTTCAACGCAGTGCACTAAGACGAAGAACACCGTTGAAGAGAGCTCCAAATACAAGCGGTTTTGTTTTGTTTTGTTTTTATGACTTTGATTCGTTGGCTTGTTTAGTTTTATTTTCGTTGTTACTGCTGTTGTTTTGTTTGCTGTACAATCCCTTTAGCGTACTGAGCGACATTTTCTCACACCATTTCGTCCACCTCTTTTGAGTACACAGCACCACCCAGTGTGTCTTGTATCAATCATAGTGCCTGAGACCCTCGGAATGTGTTCAGCAGCAGGTCAGTTTTAAGGTGACCCACCAGAGGAGGAGGCGCAGTATGCTGCCGAGTAATTTCGATGGCGTTCAATGGATGCGCCTCCGATACCCAGACACGTGTCTTCTACAACCCCTTACTGATGACGATAATTACAACAACAAAGGGAGTGAAATGTTCCTTTCCCTCGGTGAAACTAGAGGAAATATCCTTGTTTCCGATGTGTGTCGAGTGTCTTGCATGTCGAAAATGAGAATTTCTCGTTAGTTTCTTGGACCAAGCAGAGAACGTCAGTGGTAACCGAAGATGAAGAAAGGACAGGATTGTGATCTTCGAATTTCACTAGTAGGGGGTCCACGGCGCCCTTTGAAGGCATTCAGCACTTTTGGTTGATCTGATTGGCTGTGTGTTTGCCTCCTGCTCACAGGCTGGCTGGCTGTTCACCACTCTTCACAGCTGATAGTGTACAACTGTCAAGTTTGAAGCACACACGCGGTGGTTTGCGTGGCGCAGAGGGCTCGTGCAGACGGTAGTCCGACCTCGCTGAACAGCGCACAGTAGAAGCTGGCATACATGGTTAAGTGAGAAGACAGCCCGGCCTACTGAACAATTCTGTCACCCGGAAGTGATTAGTTCCCTGAGCGAGTGGACGGGTCTCTTATAAAGGCGACTAGTTGAAAAGTAGGGTCAGATACCGATTGCCTCCCCTCTGCATCTCTGGTGATCATGATGGTTCGGAAAGGGGGGTAGGAGGAGAGGGAATGGGGATGAAGTGGTACATGTTTTAGAAAAGAGTTTTCTGACCTCCAGCACTTTAAGACATTGTTGTTTTTTCTTTTTTTTCCCAGTTTCTATTTCTATACATTCACACACACGTGTGGAGTTAAGTGATTCACCAAATGCTTTCAACTGTCTTGCCATTGGTACATGAAAGCAGCGTATTACACTTGTCGTCTGTGCCACGAAGGTTGGCCCTGCGAGCAATGGTATTTTGGAGCTCCGGGCATGTGATCGTTTCATCATGGAGGTCAAAGTCAGCTCATTTATTGGTTATTTACTCTACACGTCTACCTGCCTCTGGTAAGGTTTCCTACGAATTGCTTTATCACG
>JADBJO010009052.1:0-77500 GCA_016801955.1 Conus betulinus | reverse complement strand
GGGCAAATGTTGGAAATTTGATAGGTGAGATACTTCTTGATCATGAGGTACTGTTTGGTCGTGGGGGGGGGGGGGGGTCGTCTCATGGCAGTGCCCGTTATTTGTAGATCTCAATGAAGTTGAAGCGCTGCTGGAGAGGATGAGTTCACCTTGTCAATGAGGACAGGCGGTGATGGCAAACTGACCTGCCGCGTGACTGCTGTGGTAATCTCACGGTTTTCTCTGAAGGATGTGTGAGCCACTGCATGCAAGATGTCTGAATACAGCCCCATCGCAACAAAGATAACGAGCAGCACACTAGGTGGGAGAGGTTCACGGACAGCTTTCCATTCCTCCACAACTTGCAGGATCCTTCAGCTAGGGTGGAAGAGCGTGCACTGTAGGTTGTAACCAGCGGTCTGCAGATTTGGATAACTTTCCCATCGGGCCCCCTGTTTGTAACACGTTTGGTCTTCCTGGTTGAGGAAATGATCAAAATGGGGGGTATTCACTGCAGACCCATGTCTGTTTTCACCGTAGGTGTTTCTGTTTATAACTTCTATCCGTCCAGGAGTTGCTGGACCTTTTCACAATGTTCACTGGGGAGTTCAACGAAAATGTTTAATTTAGTTTCAAAGTTAGGTGACTGTAGGCGGAAATTAAGAAAAGTTGTGTAAGGAATTTAAGTGACTGCGCTGGTGAACATGGACAAACAATGAAAGACGTGTAAGTTGCAGCTTAGCTTCCTTGATGTACTGTTTTAAACTCCTGGGTCACAATCTAGCCCTTTTCTGTCGTTGATATTCGGATATTTCTGCCCAGCACCATCTGGTCCAGCTCTCTCGATTTGTCTCTTGCCGATTCCCGCTGTGTTCTTCTGCTCAGGGATAAGGGCTTAGATCCCGGATTTTAAGGACGACACAGTTGGCATCCAGTACTGAATTTTGTCCCACAGAAGAAGTCTAGTCTGTCTTTCTGTGAGATTGGTCCTGCGACGGGATTTTCTTTTCGGGGACAGCCTCACTAAACCGGAACTCAGGACTTTGCCTTGTGTTGGGTGTCTTCTGTCGGTTGTGTTTTCATTGTAGCTACCAAGAATGGGAGAGAATTTGGTCCCAGAACACACACACACACACACACACACACACACACACACACACACACACACACACACACGCACGCACACACGCACACACACACACACACACACAAACACACACGCATACACACACACACACACACACACACACACACACACACACACACACACCACACACACACACCACACCACACACAGAGGATGTTTGCATAGACTGTTTGTTCAGTTATGTGGGTCAAAAACTGTATATAAGGAAGTGAAAGATAGAAAAAAGCGTTTGAAGATCTAAAGTTACCAGTGACCATCGATGTATTCCATATATGCAAAATCTGTCAGATGTGCTAGAGGGAAGGTTTAGGAAAGTAGATACGTTGTTCGTAGTTCAATGATTGATGAACTGGGAAAATTAGCAGTTGACCGTACTGGTTTTTTGTTTGTTTGTTTGTTTTTTTCAGAACGTAGGGACGGAAATAGATCATGGTCTGACGATAAAGAGAGAATTATCTGCGACTCGGTGGTTATGAAAAACATGAACTGAGTACATCAGTGATCAGTAATGTCTGTGATCTAATCAGAATCACAGTGCATCTTTTGGATGTGAAAGAACCAGACACCGAGAAAAAGAGAAAAAAGACACACACACACACACACACACACACACACACACACACACACACACAGAGAGAGAGAGAGCGAGAGAGAGAGAGAGAGAGAGAGAGAGAGATGCAAGCACACACGCGCGCGCGCACGCACGCACACACACACACACACACACACACACGCACACACACACACACACACAAAAAGAACCCCCCAAACAAACCACACGCATGCAAAGTCCATCTCCATAGAGACGTCTGTCTGCTGACGACAAAGGTAGGACCATCAAATGGAGTGCCTGTGGAAAACTGTCCATTTATCATCGCCGTGTATTGAGGCTGTTTGGTCTGGCAATGTTTAATGGGGGTCCGAAAAAACCTCTCCCCACACACACACACCCCTCCCCCACTCTCCCAAAGAAGCAAGCGAACACACCTACCTTCGGTCGGTACTGCACCAAATTTTCCCCTCCAGCAGGAAGGAGAATTCCGAAACTTTCAGTTACTGATCAGAGGAAGCGTATTCATGATGCTTGCGAACGTAAGTACATGGTGAACAAACGTTTCGCTGAAGAGCTTTCGCGCGGAAAGATAGAATTGATACTGTATAGGAAATGAAGCGGATTTTAAACAGAATTTGTACTGTATAGGAAATGAAGCGGATTTTAAACGGAAGGAATGAATAAGAGACTGAAGTGTTTACATAGTGATCGTTTGTCATCAGTCTGTATTACTTGTGTGTAATATATGTGCAGGCTACATGATCTGCCGAAGTCTCTAAAACTTCCTTGCAATGGATATGCCCGTAAATCAGTTGATGTACAGAAGAGGCGGGGACGTGGGGGAGAGGGATCTCGTTCATTCCGATTGAAAACGAAGTTTCACGATAACACAGCGAAGGCGTGCATTTCACTTGTTCATGCCAAACACGCGATATTCCGCTCCTCCCCCCCCCCCCCCCACACACACACACACTCTGTCTGTCTGTCTGTCTATCTCTTAGAGTGTGTGTGTGTGTGTGTGTGTGTGTGTGTGTGTGTGTGTGCGTGCGTGCGTGCGTGTGTGTGTGTGTGTGTGTGTGTGTGTGTGTGTGTGTGTGTGTGTGTGTGTGTGTGTGTGCGCGCGCGCGCGCGCGCCATTAAAAACATGTCGTGATGATTTTTTTTTCTAACCAATCAGACAACGTTTCTGTTTAAAGTAAAGCTGAAAAAAAAGCCGAAAAAATTCCTTTTTGGAGTCCAGCCCCTTTACAGACACTTTTCTTGTTTGCCTCGAATTTAGGTGATTTATACGCGAAAATAAGATCGGTCAATTTCCAGACATTTTAAGCCGTCTCTTTCTTAAAATCCATCTCTTATTACCGTATGTGTTGTCTATCTCTTATCAACGTATTCAAGAAATATTGTACATTTTCTTGTGACTGTTTAAGACATTTTAGGGCGTTAATCTGTCCATATTCTGGGTAGACGAACCTCATCCTCCAGCCAGTGAGAAAACGTCTCGGTAGTCAGCACGAAGCCTGCCAATGGTGGCCCCAAATAGATGGATCGACAGCAGATGAATTGAGCTAGACGAAGTGAACAAAATGGAGGAAGTGCTGAAGCCCGGCACAGATTATAAAGCATGTAAATAAAAGAGGGGGAACGAGACACAAAAGACAGACGGAGTTTCAACGACCCAGTTTCTAAATCAGCATGTTTTTCCATTTAAAATCCTTTCATTGTCGATACAAACACGATGAGTGTTGTCTTCAAGAACTAAGAGTCAGAGTGAACATTATTTTCACCATTATTTTCGCCACATGCGCAATAAAAAAATATAATCATCTGATCGGTAGACATTTCAAACTCGGATGTCGGTTTACCAAGGCGAGAACGAAGCGCCAGAGTAAGCGTTTTTCATATTTTGCGGAATATTTGATGAAGGAAAAATATAACGCTGGTTTTCCAACGTTCCTGTTAATTGACCGTTTCAATGTCAACGCAGTTGTACTTCCTTATTCACTGTCCGTTCCATCGGTCTTCTTCGTCTGTTCTTCGCAGTCTGAACGACATTCCTGGCCTCTCTGTAGCTGCCCCAACAGGATTCTCAACCTACAGCTATCCATTGCAACAGCATTCTTAAAACTAATATGCGCATTCGTAACTGCATTCTCAATATGTTCTAACCAGTTCCAGTGGTGGTGTTAATCTATCACGAGCAGTCCCGAATTCCTTCGAGAACTATGATCAACTCGACAGTTTTGGCGTGAGAGGAGGTAACCGAGTGACAGGGTGGGAGTCTGACCATGTAAGGTTTGAACGGCCCACCGTGCTCCTTCTACTCTCATAGCTGCAATGCCAAGCATGGCAGAGTCTTTGATGACGTCCATGCTATTGACTGCAACGAGAGAGGTTCAGTCTGCATTACCTCGTTGATCCCACAGCGCTAGAAAACAAAACAAAACAAAACAAAACAGAAAACAAAACAAAACAAAACATAAAAACAAACAAAACCCAACCAACCAGTGAGCAACAACGACATCAAACAAGCAAACAAAGAAATAAACAAAACCTAGAAATATCTGTGCAGCAGTGGAACAACTGTGTCTTGTTTGAGGGTTGTATTGTGGAGTTTTTTTTTTTTTTTTTATAGCTGACCGGCTTTAGGGAGGGGAGGAAGGGAGGAGGGGGGCGAGCAAAGGGGAGAGAAGAGAAAAAAAAAAACAAGGAGAGAGGAGAGAGAGAGAGAGAGAGAGAGAGAGAGAGAGAGAGAGAGAGAGAGAGAGAGAGAGAGAGACAGACAGAGACAGGCTCGGGACAGACATAGGCAGACAGAGAGATATACACGCCATTTTCTGTTGTTGTTTTTTTTTTTTTAATCAGAAAGTGTCGGTATTGGCCTCTCTCTCTCTCTCTCTCTCTCTCTCTCTCTCTCTCTCTCTCTCTCACACACACACACACACACACACACACACACACACACACACACACACAGAGGGAGAATCCTTATTTACGAGGACAGCGTAAGCTCAGTCGGATTTTGGCATGTTCGTTGCCCACACTGATACAAAAGCTGGAAACAACAGAAAAAAACCCAACTAAAGCACCAATTTGGAGCTTATATTATTCTCTATTTCAAGAAAAACAAAACAGAATAAAAGAAAGCTCTTGAGGACTCATAAAAAAAACATTACGTTTCACTTAATTACGATAGAAAAAAAGTGTACTTTGTATAGCACAAACCTCTGCCACACAAAGTGCTTACCCAGGGGAAGTAACAATAGGCAAGAGCCCTAAGTAGTAGTGTCCAGTGACTTTTTTGTATAAATGAAAATGGAAAATACAAATTCTAAAGGTTACACCAGCAGAGCACTTAACTATATTTTTCTTTCTTCAGGGATTTCTATCGGATCGTAAGCGGCAACTTTACATTGTTCATACTCCTTGTTTCTTTCTTTGTTCTGTTTTTTTTTTTTTTTTTTTTTTTTTTTAAGTGATTTTATGGATGGATCATAGATTTTTGAAAAGGAACTGAACAAATGCTCAAAGGGTCATATCCGGATCAAATTCCATCTTTTCGTTAAGATTAGGTTTTAAAGTTGGGAGATCGCGGGGGCGGGAATGGAAGCATAAGAGCAGAAATAAGAATTTTGAGCAGCCAAACGAAGGATTAAATAAGTTACGGGACAGGCACAACGCGTTTCGACCTACTGGTCTTCAGGGAGGACAAACAACCAAAAACCCAAGCCACACTTGTTGTTTCGCACCCACATCGAAGAAATGTGACTGTTTGCTCGCTCATATTTTTTTCATGATTTGGAATATTGTTTTTGTCTCTGAAGAAGACCAATGACTCGAAACGCCTAGCACCTGTATTATGATTTGCTTGTAGCTTCGTTAGGCGGCTCAGTGATCCTATTTCTTCCTCATACACTAAGTTCTGTTGAAATCGGTATGGCAGTTCTTGCAAAATATTTTCTACTAACCGACGCGGGTGAAAACGCAACTTCATTGACGGATGTAGTTATGGAAAAACTGTTGAAAGAAACATATAGTACAGTGGTCGAATGCTGGACAAAATAATAACGATCATAAATATTGATGAAACTTGAGGAAACTCTTAAAACACGGAGTTCAGGGAACGATAAGATCATGGTGCCGATGAAAACGTACCTCCTTCGCCCGTTTCTGTCGGCGAGAACGCGAGGAAAGCCGCCATGTTGTAAACCCTTTGAGGATCGGAAACGCAGTCACCGTCTCCCGTGATTTACGCCACATGGATAATGATAATGATAATGATAATGATAATGAATACTTATATAGCGCCTATTCTCGGCTAGACGCCAAGCTCTAAGCGCTTTACAATCAACACTCGTTTACACAACGGGCTGCCTACCTGGGTAGTGCCGACTGAAGAGCTGCCAGCGGGCGCTTCATTCAGTCGTTTCCCGTGTCATCCAGTCAGTATCGTTCAATATCGTTCACTCATTTCCTTACTTCCTTCATTCTTTCCATTTCTCACTCAGGGTGCATGCTATGTGTAACGTGTCATCCATACCAACGGCCAAACTGGCCTACTCTTCCGAATGTTGGTGATGGGATTTTGTGTGTGTGCAGATGTTATGCGTGCGTTCACACACGGAACCTCGGTTTATAGTCTCATTCGAAGGACTGTATGGGAAATGGAGTCAGAACCAATGTTAACTCCGAGGGAAAAATCCCCCTGTACCGAAACGCCCCGGCGGAGGTTCGAACCCGCAACCCCAGGATCACCAAGATTGCGAGTCAGGCGCTCTACCAACTGAGCTATTCTGGAATCCTTCGCAATTTTTTTTCCCCATGGTGGCCTTGCAGTGCTGTCTCTCGGCTTTCCGTCTGATTCTGTAGTGAACTAAGAAATGTTTTACTTGATCAGCTTTGAGGATTTTCTTTTCTTTCTGGAAGAAACACTTTGGAGGGCTCCACATCACGGTAGAGGGCTGAACAAAACGTCGCACACGCGACGATAGTAAGAACAAGGAAGATTCATTAGTTCGGCTCTAGTCGTCACGTAGGGACTTGATTTTCCAAAGCTTTCGCTTTATAGTTTGATCTCTGTGCTCACAGCGGTCGGGTATTCAGACACACAGCGCTTTACGAACTGTGATCAAAACATTAGGCGAAGACTTTGGAAAATAAGAAGTCCCATGTGATGACTGGGGCCGAACTAATGAATCTCTGTATCTGTCTTTCTCTGTCTCTGTCTATCTTGCTCTCTGTCTGTCTGTCTGTCTGTCTCCCTCCCTCCCCTCCCCCTCTCTCTCTCTTTTTGCGTCTCTGGGTTGGAAAAAACAAACAAACAAACCCGCACTGACTTCCCGATATTTCAGCCCCTTGGCCTTCCTCTTGGGAGTTGTCTGTCAAACAGTCCAACTCGACAACTCAAAGGAAGGGGAAAAGGGGGGTCGGGGGCGGGGAGATAACAGGAAGATGAAAAAGAAAGCTCAAATCTCCCGCGGCCAACTAAGAAAACTGAAAAAAAAAAAAAATCCAGAAACACAATCACGCAGTCCGGGTACCGGGTAAATTTGTGTTGAGTGAAAGTGGGCGTCATCCGTAATCCGTTATTCTTCGGTTAGGAGTGTTCAGCGCTGGCCGAAGATTTTACAGATGAAGTTTGTGACTGGTCTTTTTGTGTGTGTGGTTGTTGTTCGCTTATCAATAACTAACTTGTGTACAGTCGTACGCTTAAAAAAAAGATTTTATAGATGGACATATCCAGACAACCGAGACTGGCGCACGTGATGCTCAGTAATTCAGTTGATGAGAGGGTAAATCATGCAGCACTATTTTAGTTAATACTTTTTTTTTTTAGAATGGGGCTTAGGACATGCGTGGCTAAACCAGGAAGTGGGACGTGAAACTTCGTTTTTGTCCTGGTTCGAATAAGGAATGCAAGCTATTTATTTGCAAAAGCGGTATGGCTCTGCCATGAACAAAGTGTGTGTGTGTGTGTGTGTGTGTGTGTGTGTGTGTGTGTGTGTGTGTGTGTGTGACATATTAATGTCTTGGCAAAGATTTAAACAACGAAAAAAAAAAAGGGCGGGGGGGGGGGGGGGGGGGGGGGGGGGGGGGGGGGGGGGCTGATGGCACGGGGGATGAGGGGAGGGAAACAGGAAGGTAGAAAATGAGAACAAAAAAATTTAGGGAATTATGCTACATGCGTACATTCGCGTATATATATTCGCTATATATATATATATATATATATATATATATATATATATATATGTACACACGTTCATTTGAAAAAGAACCTTACTTTCAATATATAGACATATGGTATTTCCGTCATGGGTTTGTTGTACTTAGGACTGGAATATTACCAATGAATGGTTTTTTTTCGTCAAGAAGAACGTTGAGTGAAAAATAAAAAATGTCATTGTCCTGTTTGTAGAGTACGACACCCGTTTTCTACATGTTTGCCCTCAGTGTGATGAAATCGGATCCGAATACTTAGCGGGATTGAACAGCCCTACATGAATACTCTGAGCAATGGAACAGTGACATGTATTTGAAAACCAGCTGTGTAATTTTTTTTTTAAAAGGACTTCGTCAGAGAAAACTTTAGGTAATGGTTGCCAATTTGAACATGGTGTCGAATCTGCTGACCGGATGAAAGTAAGAACGAGTTATTATTAATAATATTATTATTATTAGTATTGTGTGTGTGTGTATGTGTGAATGCGTGTGTGTGTGTGTGTGTGTGTATGTGTGTGTGTGTGTGTGTGTGTGTGTGTGTGTGTGTGTGTGTGTGTGTGTGTGTGTGTGTGCTTTCCTCCAAAATATTTATCATTTCGGACCCTGACCATGTTTTCTAAGGGCTAGTGGCCGGGACTGCATGAAGTGTTGCACTCTCTCCCTCCCTCCCAGCCATCTGTACCTCCTCTTTTCCTCCCCTCCCCTCCCTCCCTTCTCGGTAATCATTGCCTCTCTCTCCGTGCTCTTTGTTTCTCAAGAACAACAGACACGCCCACACCCACACACACCACCACCGCCTACCCCATGCGCAGGAGGAACATACCCTCTTCACCCCACACTTCATCAAACACCCTTTCCCCGACTCTATGCATATGCATCCACACAATACCAACAAATGCCAAATCCTCTCCCCAACACACGCATGCACGCACACGCACATACACGCTCGTGCGCATGCACACACACACACACACACACACACACACACACACACACACACACACACACACACACACACACACATTTGCAGAGTTCTTGGAAAGTTAACAGCGCAGTCTAAACATCAGAACCTCCCACCTTAATCCCCCCCAGCGCCCCTCTGCTCTTCCACCCTATCCCCGCCCCATCCCCTAAAAGCACCTCGTTCCTTTTCTTGACCGTTTTGGAACCCCAGGCGAGCCATTGATCCTTAAAATCCAGTCGTTCCATCACCGTGGCTCCACCCTCCTTTGACCCGTTTCCTGACCTTTTGGCTCCGTTTCCGTAATTTTCTTCCTGCTCTTTTCTGGTTTTCCCTGCATGGACCTAGTGCTTCATACTCCTTGCTGATTTTATCATGTCCCTTTTTTTCCTGTGTATATTCCAGTTTTTTTCTCTACTTTCTTCTGCTTTTTTATGTGTCTGTCTTTTTTTTTTCGTTTTCCTCCAGTCTTCCTCTTCCTTTTTCTGCTTTACTATGCTACTTTTTTGTGTCATTTTCTGTTTTTACTGTGCCTGCTATTTTCCCTCATGTTTTCATCTCGTGCATTTTTTTTCTTCTACTTTTCCTAATCTTTTCATATTTTCACTTGTACTTTTTTCTCAAACTTTCTTCCATTGAAAATAACTGTCCTACTGTCCTTGTTCTCCTTTTTATTTTTGCTTGGTTTTCCTAATCAAAGCCATTGCTGGAGAGGCTTTGAAGAAGCTGCCAGGTTTGGTGGATGCGTGTGCAGGATACATTCACATGCGGCCGTACGTGAACCTAGTAGAAGACGCTTCCTTCGATCAAAGCTTGCTCTGTTTTCTACACCGTTTGGCACCCAGGAGATGAACGACTCTCCAAGTGGACACCAATCAGAACAACAAAAAAATATTGACTGTTATCGGTAAATCGCGGTTTGCTCTGAGCATGACGTATTGGGCACAAGGCCAGATTTACAAAGAAGAAAAAAAAAATCTACAAAATAAACACTTTACGTAGGAGATAGTGAGATAGTCGATCTCCTTTCAGACCCACAAACGTGCACGTACACGTTTTCACTTGATTAATGTGTGTACAAAAGAAAGTTCCTTGCTTTTCGACCCATTCACTGTCACACTGTCGTAGAAAATATTCGGACTTCGTACCTCGTACCACGACACGTAACACGCTAGATTTTCTCTCGTGTGGCGATGATTTTACCGCTTGAATCGATAGACGTACTAGCTGTCTATTTACAGTCCTGTTGGTTCACGGCTTCTTTGCAGCATTGAAATGGTTTTGGAAAAAAAAAAAAACAAAAAACTTTTAGCCCTTCACTGCCGTCAGATTACGGTAAACTTCGCGGATTTGCTGTATTCATCACGACCTAGTTTTATTGACGTTAGGAATATTAATGTTTGAATAACTGTTGCCATTGGCTGTGTGTCCGTCTATCTCTATGTGCGAGAGAGAGGGAGAGAGAGAGAGGGTGAGTGAGTGAGTGTGTGTGTGTGTGTGTGTGTGTGAGAGAGAGCTGTTTTTATACGTGAGAGTAGAGTCTCTCTCTCTCTCTCTCTCTCTCTCTCTCTCTCTCTGTGCGTGTGCGTGTGCGTGCGTGCGTGCGTGCACGCACGCGCGCGTTTGTATGTATGTATGTATGTGTGTGTGTGTGTGTGTGTGTGTGTGTGTGTGTGTTTTATACATGCCACGAGTGACGTCTGTATCTTACGCGCGGTGAGAACCCTGAAAGGGGCCATTGCGGTCGGCTGGCCTGTATTGAAACTGAACCTGAAATAGGAGAATGGTGGCGGTTTGCAGAACTATACAAAAAGTATTCGTGTGCGTTCCCAGCTCTCACACACGGACAGGTTCGGTGTGATGATTCTTTCTGTCAGAATTGGCTTGAAGTTGATCAGAGTATATTAGTTGGGAAAAACCAGCGAATGGTCATTCTACCACTAGGTGGCTGAGGCAGAAGTGGTAAAAATATTGGGGCTACATATGTGTACCTCTGCTGTATTATGTTGCTCATGGACTGAGTTCGTCGCTGCATCCATTGGTCTCTCTGTGGACACATGTTCCTGCGCTAAACATAGTTTGCACGGATCAGGCAAATGAATGCCAGTGTGTATCGCACTCGTTTTATCGCTTCTGTGCGTCAGCTACAGTCAAGGGTTCACGTTTTGAAAACTGGGATAGTGATCAGATTGATAGCGTGTGTGTGTGTGTGTGTGTGTGTGTGTGTGTGTGTGTGTGTGTGTGTGTGTGCGTGCGTGCGTGCGTGCGTGCGTGAGAGAGAGAGAGAGAGAGAGAGAGAGAGAGAGAGAGAGAGAGAGAGAGTTCTAGTATGACATAACGTGTGTATATGGTATGTACGCATGTATGGACATACATAATGTAATACACTGTAGATTTACCAGTACTTCTGTAAATGTCTGATTGGAGGTCTGCCTTGTTGAGCACTGCTCTGTCTGTGGAATGTGTAGCTTCCCCTGTTGAGCACTGAGCGGGAGAGAGAGGGGACTCCAAAATTGGCCAGTAGTTCTGCTTTATTGAGCAATGGAGCAGGAGAGATGGGAATGCCAAGCATGGGCTGACAGCTCTCCACTGTTTAGCACTGCGCAGAAGAAAGAGGGCTTCACAAACGTGGGCTGTGGGTCGTAGTCCACCGCCACGCTGGCATTTTCCCGTGGTGTGTTCCTGTCATTTTCATGTTTTTGACAATTATTGTTCCCTTGAGCAGCCAGGATCCCTCCAGATTGATTGTTTCCCCTAGAACAGCTTAGAACACACAATAGCACCCTATTATTCTGATACGCTGAGGGATATTTCAGTGTAAATTATATTCCCCCACTAAAATATGTGTGCGTGCGCGCGCGCGAGCGTGTGTGTATATGTGCGTGTGTGTGATTTCCCTTTTTAACTTTCTATGACTATCAGTTTGTTCATTTGTTTGCTTTTGAACATTTCTGTCGTTTATCGCTTTTGTCTCGACGTTTGTTCTATTCTCGTTCCAAAAAGTCGTGTCCATTCTGTCTTTGGCTACAGGTGTTACAACGTTTCGGATCATTCATTGTGACCTTGGGAACTCGGTAGTGACATAACACTTAAGTGAGTGTGCGCAACCCACGTAGGCTGGGGTCACTGGTCCATTCTGCGATACTGATCTGCTTACGTGGACGTGATGGATGTTTTCGGACGCCGACGCATTCTAATTAAAAACAAAACAAACTGGAAGTGATAACTAAAGCGGAATGTCAAGTGCACAGTATCACTCACCTTGAAGATGTCACCCTTTAAGCTGTTTCATTATGAATTGTATGTTTAATACGGATGATATTTGATGTGTAGGTTTACTGGTGTTTTTATCATGATAAAACTGCGTGACATGGTAACGGCCGGGCATGGTGCACACATCTATTAATCTATCTATCTCCGTCTGTCTGTCTGCCCGTCGTCTGTCTCTTGTCTGGCCATCTATCTATATCTTATATGGTTTAATGGCAAGTCATTCGGGATGTATGCATAGATGTAGATACGTATATAGATATTGCGCATATATACATATAAACACACACACACACACACACACACACACACTGTGTATATGTCTGTGTAGGTAGTTATATCTGTATCTATCTGCGTGTATCCTAAATGACTTGCCATTCAACCACGATTCCCATTTTCTGAGATAGGTGTTTTGGCAGGAGTACGAAGTAAAGGGAGAAAAATCCACTCTTCTCTCCCAGCGTTTTCGAATCGTCTTTGATGGCGGGTCTAGCGAGTTGCACCACCAGGCCTCCCAGCTCTGCCGCAGTGACCCTGTCGATCTGTGCCGCGTTCCCCTGCAAACGTGTCTCAGCTGTTCGATGGTCGGCGCCACAGGGAAAATGAGACAGGCCTGAAAGGTGTGGGTTGGGTTGTGGGCAGTGTGCCGCACGGCCGTTGATCTGTGTAGACTTTTGTCCCGAATAGATGGAAGGGGAGCTGATTGTAGCGACTTGCTGAGCTCCGTGCACATGGACGATCGATCGGAAGCGTTTGACGTCGCTATGGGTAATGTCGTGGGGTGAGACTGGGAGGTCGGAGGTTCGTGAACCGTTCAAATTATTGTGGGATCATTTGGAACCGCGCGGTTACATTTCGTCCACTCACAGTCTGTAGTAGTGCTGGTCAAGGTTTATGACGAACTCTGAGGACACGATTATGAAAGATACAGTAGTCCCTGACCAGACTGGAACCCAGCGTAATCATCGCTGCCTTTTTCATCTTCGCTTGCTGTTTAAAACGGGGGAAAAAAGTCTTGAACTGTGCGATCCTTTATAGCCCGCCACCATCGTGACATGCACCAGCGCCTGCCTACACGCATGCTCTCTCTCTCTCTCTCTATCTCTCTCTCACACACACACACACACACACAATATGTGTGCATGATTCATGAAGGATGCGTATTATAAATGCTTGACGTGGAATAAGTGAAGTCATCTTGAATTAAAATTGAAATGAGAGAAAGGAAGAATGTTTACTTTTTTTGAATCATGCTTAAATCGCAAAGCCGCCAGCAGACATGCGGAAATCGTCCAAGTCCATTATTCTGTCTGAAAGAATCCATCACTGGATATTATTTCCTTTTCTCTTTCCGTTTCACCCGTATGTGACTTGGCATCAACTCTTCTGTGTTGGCAGACTGGGGACTGCAGTTGGATGGACGTGATGGGGCTTCGTTTACTCATTCCTTTCCAGGGTTTGTGGGTGACTAAACATCAGACCCTTCGGTGATGGTAGAAAAAATGGAGACTGTGGTTAGAATGGACGCTGTGGCCTGATCATTTTTTCTGGCGTGTGGCGAGTTAATATTAGAGTCTTCGATGACGGCAGACTGATGGGTCTGTTGTTGACTGGACGTAGTGGTGGCCTCCCCCCAAAGAGGACGCTTGCTAAGTCTTCCTCCATGAAAAAAGCAGTTCTCAGGAAACCTTACCTGAGACAGGTAGACGTGCAGAGTAAATGACAAATAAATGAGCGGATTCTGACGCCCATGATGGAACGATCAGATGCCCGGAGCTCCAACCTAACATTGCTCCCAGGGGCCAGCGTCTCTTACACTGACAACAGGTGTGTACACCAGTTGGAAGACAGTTTAAAGCGTTTGGAGAATCGATTAGCTCGACACGTATGCAGGTGTACAGAAATTAAAAAGTGAAGAAAAGAGAGAGAATAGAACGAAAAACAAAAATGTCTTGAAAGTGCTGGAGTTCTGAAAATAAATCTTTTCTTTTCATGTACTACATTATCCCCTCCTCCTCGCCCATCTGTCCTGAACCATAGATGCAAAGGGGAGACAATAATATCTTACCTTGCTTTCCCACTGTTCCTCTTTAAGAGAGACCCGTTCGCTCCCGTAGGCGACAGAATTGTTCAGTAGGCCGGGCTTCCCTCTCAGGTCACCATTTGTGCCAGCCTATGTTGTGTGCTGTTCAGCGAGGGCGGACCACTGTCTGCACGTGCCCTCTGCTGCCACCAAACCACCGTGTGTGTTTTCAAGCTTGACGGTTGTATACGATTAGCTTTGAAGTGTGGTGAACAGTCAGCCAGCCTGTGAACAGTGGGACAGACACACGGCGAATCAGACCAACGCGAAGTGGGGAATGCCTTCACATGGCGCAGGAACACTCCACAACTAGCGAAAAAGCGAAGATAATAAGACAGTAATCCTGTCCTCTCTTCATCGCTTGTTGAACACTGACGTTCTCTGATTGGCCCAAGAAACGATGGGGGGTTTTCATTTTCGCCGTGCAGGCACGAGGCACACACGAAGAACAAGGATGCTGCCTCTAGTTTCACCATAGGTGGAACATTTAACTCTCTTTGTTTTTTGTAGTTATCGTCATGAGTAAGCGGGTTATAGAAGACAACGTCTCGCTATCGGAAGAGCTTCCACGAACACTATCGAATTTATTCAGCAGCATGCTGGGACTCCTCTGGTGGGTTACCTTATAACTGGCCTGCTTTTGATAGCATCCTGAGGATTTTTGGCACTACAGTTGCGACTGGACAAGTTGGGTGTAGCTATGTTCTTAAAGGAGTTGGAGGAAATGGTGTGAGAAAATACTGCTTTGTGGGCAAAATGATGGTATAGGAAACAAACAACAGCAGTAACAGCAAAATTAACGACACTAAACAACAACAACAGATAACAACAAAGCAAAACAACAATCAAACCCCCTATTTATCTGGAGCTCTCTTCAACTGTGTTCTTCCTCCTAGTTTTTGCGTTGAAAATAATGTGAAGCCAGACAAATGACTGTAATTATGCTCCGTTTATGGTGCCTGTGTTTCTGCCTGCGCAGTCGATGAGAGTCTATGTTCTTTGAGAAACACGAGAGTCGACTGGAAACGGTGTGTGTGTGTGTGTGTGTGTGTGTGTGTGTGTGTGTGTGTGTTTTTTTTTTTTACTCACGCACGCATACGTGTTTGTGTTTGCGTAGAGTGCCAAGAGAGAATTTAAGGGGCACACAGATATGTAGACGCGTGAGCACAACACACATGCGCACATACACACACTCATGCACGCACACACGTACACACACGCGCGCGTGCGCATGCATGTACGCGTACCCGCGTGCGCTCCCCCCCCACACACACAATGTGTGCACGATTCATGAAGGATGCGTACTATAAATACTTGACGTGGAATGAGTGAAGTCATTTTGAACTTAAACTGAAATGAGAAAAAGGAAGAATGTTTATTTTTATTTTTTTTTTTAAATCATGCTTATATGGTTAATCGCAAAGCAGCCAGCAGACATGTGGAAAACGTCCAAGTCCAATCATTCTGTCTGAAAGAATCTATCACTGGAAATCAGTTCGGTCGGGCTGAAACCAAACCATGCAGAAATGACACGGCTATTCTGCCCTGTTTACTACGGTGAAAAAGAAAGATGGAAAGCGTGGATGAGGGGTTGGTAGTGCTTGTTCGGTGAATAAAGAACAAAAAACCCAGGAAAGTCGGAAAGGGATTGGTAATAAAGTCTAAAGACGTCAAACGCAGTCGTTGCTAAAGTAATCACTGTCTGTACAAGAAGATTAAATTCCATTCTGCAGATTTCGGGTCTGGCAAGGGGTAAACATGGTGCCATGTCTCCAGGATGTTCGTCATTCGCCGATTCTTTGTACCACCAGTCAGGAGGAAGCTGACAAAAGTCGTTGAATCTTGAAGCCCGACGGCATGTAATGACGTATATAAATCAAAGAGAAAGAGATGAAAAAGAAATCGAAAGTTCCAAATAAGCTCGTCCCTGATGCAACTTCCTCTCCGTCTCCGCAGACCACAGGCAGGTGTGCAAGGGATAGAGGTCACCGGCATTGTTTTTGTTCTCCCGCACCATGAACAGTCACATCATCTGACCGGTGCAAAAACCGATCGTTAACTCCCATTCTTGTCTCTGCCAGTCGCCGGGCTGTAAACCGTGTTCTCTCCAAAACCAGTCTCTCTGAATGGTCAGTCTTCTTCATATCTTTTGAATTTTCAGCTTCTCAAAGAGGCGCACAGCTGCAGGGCCTCCGCGTTCCTCTGCTCATACTCGATCTCCTCCACATTCTTCGTCTACACAACTGGATCTTCAGATGGCGTTCGTTCTCTTTTCGAGCGCCCTGTGCTTGGTACCAACTTCCATTCTCTCGCCTGCAGTACTGATTATCTCTCTTCCTGTATTGTTCAAGACAATATGACTAACCCTATAACCTTATTTGCTTTTTCACCATATATATATATATATGTATATGTGTGTGTGTGCGCGCGCGCGCGCGCGCGTGCGCGTGATTTTGCTAAGAAATTCGTGAGCTCTTTGCGCTATATACAGATTAAGCACTGAAATATCTACAGCCGTAATTAGAGTTTATATGAAAACACACACACACAAAAGTTAAAACAAACCCAGTGTCTAATTCAGCTCCTTTCCGTTTGAGGTCAACTGGCTCATCATGGAATTCCGATGGATGCTGTTTTGAAAGGCTAGAAGTCTTAAAGGAAATCTGTTAGAAACAGGAATTTCATTTTCCAGCATGTCTGAAACATACTAGCCACACTAAGTTAATAAACCAGACCGGAAGTCACGGACAGAAATCAACTACAGAAATTGTTACTTCGTTATTGAAACTTATTTTTACTGCCATAATTTGGCAGGGATGCTTGAGGTAATGGCAAAGGAGAAAGTCGTGTACACTATCAGTGTACTTTGGCACAGTCAAAAGCGTGTGTGGCCTTTTCTTCCACACACTCTGTGTGCGTCTTCTGTTGCATGGACTGTACGGGTAGGACAAAGCTACTCCTGTTGCAGGAGCTGGAACAGACGAGTTGTGGTTGCTGGTGGAGGGAGTTTGGTCTGAAGGCTGCGTCCCAAGGTGCAAGAAGGGAGCCACGTTAGGCGAGCCTTTTGACAAGTCATGCAGCTGAAGCTGCAAGAAGTCGGTCACCATTTCAGCACTATGGGGAGTGGCGTCGTCATCTCGCAGCAGGGAGTCTGGACTCAGTCGGTCACCATTTGAGCACTATGGGGAGTGGCGTTGTCATCTTGCAGCAGGGAGTCTGGACTCAGTCGGTCACCATTTGAGCACTATGGGGAGTGGCGTTGTCATCTTGCAGCAGGGAGTCTGGACTCAGTCGGTCACCATTTGAGCACTATGGGGAGTGGCGTTGTCATCTTGCAGCAGGGAGTCTGGACTCAGTCGGTCACACCATTTGAGCACTATGGGGAGTGGCGTCGTCATCTTGCAGCAGGGAGTCTGGACTCGTGGCCCGTGAAGCTGGCATGAAGAGGAGTCGTCCAGTCTCCTTTCTGTACCAGATGCCAGTCAGAGCGCCAAGGTCCAGATGAAGGGAATCTACCATGAAGTTGGGTCACTTCACAGATCACAGATTCCTTCTCAGTTCTCCATGCTGGTTGTGTTCCAGAACGCAACCATTAACGAATCGTTCTGGACGCTGCCACACCCGTTGTCTGCGATGGTTGTGGGCAAGAGTGAACCTGGACTTGACGGTAAACAGAGTTCTGCTCCAGCACTGCCTCGTCTAATGCGGATGACTTCTGCACCGTGTGTCTGTGTGAGTGGCAGCAGTTCTGCTCTACAGATTATACTGGTGCAGGCGCTTGTCAGTGGGCTGCTGGCTGATGTAGACGTGCATAGCTGTGTTTAGCTCTGTTCTGAAATGTTCTTGAATGATGGCTCTGTTTCGCAATGCTGTCAGTCAAGGAACCGGTCGCCGAGGTGGTTCGCGATTCCTGGCCATCCTGACCGAGTGTGTTGTCCAGACCTGCCCATGGTCTGAAATCGTGCCATCAATGGCTGAATAACAGAATTGGCTTACCCCCATCCGTCCGGACTCATCCCTGTCGGAAATTCCGTCCTGGAGCCATTTCAGTGTCCGGCAATGAACCGCTGGTGTTGACGCATCTTCTTGGCTGTGTGGTTGGCTTATTCCCGATTTCACCCCCTTCAAATAACCCTTTATGCTTAAAAATCGGTATGCAGTGTTTATAAGAGCCATGAGTCGCACCTGCATTATGCGCGGTGTGTGCAATAGAAGGATTAGTTCAGCAGAACTGTGATTTTGCAGTCATTTCCTTTGATTTAAATGCCCTTAAAAACGTTGTTGAAAACGGTTACAAAAAAAGGGAGAGAGTAAAAAGGTGCAGGTCTTTGAAGTACATTCTTAATTCTCACTTCACCGTTTCCATTTTATTCCATAGCGCTTTCTTTACACAATGGACTTTAATTCATCTTCCGCACTTCAACAGTGCCCCATAGCACAGTCCCCAGATTAATATGGATTTTTTTTTCCGAAATTACAACACTGATCTACCGTTCGTGGTTGGTTCGGGCATCATCAGTATGACCAGGAGATTTTCATTCTTTGGAGGGCGGTCACAACTTTTCCTCCATCCTCGCCCGTTCTTTCCACAACCATTTTTGTTTTGACATGTGGCGTCGATCATTGGCAAGAAACCGACTTTAGGAAGATTGAATTTCATTCCGGCTCCCCTCATCCAAACGGGAGGTTATCTCCGTGTGACATCAGAGAAATCTTTCCTGACCCAGATATTCAGTCAGAAACACATCTGACATCCCCGCTGTCAAAGAAGGAACAATATTGGGATAAGCTTCAACCACAAATTGAACTCGCTCGCTCCGTTCAGAATCTAAATATTTGCCGTCCAAATACCCTGAACATCATTCGTGTCGGCCGAAAAACACCCCTCCACCCATACAGTGCCTTGACGTATTTGAAGTGATGTAGTTTACAATTCGGCAGTATCGTTCTTTGATAATGTGCTGGAGTCTGTCCACCCCTGAGGCCTTCGATTGTCCCCATGAGCGTTCAGAACGACCCCGGATGTCAGTCGGAACGCATTCGCATAGGAACCCATGCTGTCAAACTTCCACGTCCTGTCCTGAAATCATCCATTGTCTAAACATTTTTCCTGACGGCCCCGTCTGCGTATGACTTTGACCATTTTGTAACTTAAACAATAAAGTTTCTCAATCTGATCATAACTTTTGTTCATCTTCTACTATTCTCTTTCGGCCTTTGAGGCCATCACCGTCGGCCGTGTAAACCGTTTTGTGCTTTTTGAAAACATTTGAACTATACACCTTTTAATTAACATGTCAGCAATAATTCCGGGTGATTTCTGCGTCCCAGACGACGGGACTACCGACTGATTTGCAAGGAATGCAACAAATGAAGAATTCTCCACAATGTCCATTTCGTACGCAGACCTAAAGGTACACCAAACACCCTCTTGCAAGAAGAATGAAACGCACCACTGACGACCAACTCATTTCACATCCAAGAAACGAACGAAGGAACACCTCCAGTCCGACTTAGAATGGTGTAAAGTAATAACTGGGCTTTCCCCATATTAAATATTGCCAAGCCTATTTCACATATTTTTGTTATCTTTGTGAAATTCAGGCGTTGCCTTCATTCTTTAGTTGGTCTGTTCAGATCAGCTTTGAGAGGATCACACCCTACACGTGCGTATTGACATGCTCTCTACTTCTGTGGAGAAAAAAAAGAAACGAAAAAATGCAGGCCGTTTGTACAAATGTAATTTACTGACCAATATGAAATATTCAGTACAGATTACTTTACAGCTCCTCACAGAGACATGTACTACACCTGTAAACAGGCAACATGAAATATTTATTACAGATCAGATTAGATCTCACCATACATTCTACATCTGTAAACAGGCAACGAGAAACATTTAGTACAGACCACATCAGATCTCGGCACACAGAAACGCACTACACCTCTAAACATGTAATATGCACAAATTACTTAATGCAGACCACTTCCTGTAACATGCTCAGACTTTCGAAATTCAAAAAATATCAGCGCTATCATATTGCGTTCGTGTAAGACATTATCCATATTCCTCTTCTCGGGCGGGTTTTCCATCAGACTTGAGTTGTTGTACCAGTCATTCTGAAGTCATACTGAATGTTCAAGGAAACCTGATAATATGTAGACTTCACCAAACTGGCATTAGTTCTGTAGGCCAGATAACGCAGGGAAGGAAGGCTCCTTGGGTGGTGAGGAAGCTCTGGGCTGCTTTAATCGAAATTGTTAAAATAATTTTCACCATCCATGGTAGTAATGGGAAAGTAACGCGTGTGTGTGTGTGTGTGTGTGTGTGTGTGTGTGTGTGTGTGTGCGCGCGCGAGTGCATGTGTGTACGAAATCTGCTCATGGGTTTAAAAAAAAACCCTCCCAAACACCGTTTTAGCAGCTTGCAATATGGAACATGTGTTGATCATTTCACATTAAACGCGAGTCCATTGTCTTGACATACATGACAATTTCACGTGCATGTTGGCACTAAACAGTGGAACTTTGTGTGTGGCACGAATAGGCACTCCATCATCGGACCAAAAACTTTCTAGAAGGCAAACACTAGGTAAACACACAGTCAGCGATCGCCATACATTCAACTCTTTCCGGAAAGGCTATTTTTTTGTCAAAAGATTTGAAAAGAAAATAATGAGAAAACTCTACTGACGCTGAATAATCTACGTCCAAACGTAGCTGACGGGGGCAAAAAAAAAATGCCACTCTGCAAGGGACGTTGTCTGACGAATTTCAAACTAGAAGGCTTGTAAGGTTCAATTTTGCCCCAAAGTTCTTGTAGTGGTTTCAGTGACAATGTTATCTACAAGGAGTGAGGGAAGGGGCAGATCAAGCTGTTGGCTTTGTCAAACTTTAGGCGCTGAAACGAAAACTGTCAGATCATGCTTTCTCCTCCCACACCGACCACACCGAACCGTCAATGGCACTCCTGTACACTGACGTCCACCACCACTTCTGGAGGACCCAAACAGATTAGGCAGTCACCGTACAAACGGAACAAGAATCACTGCCATAGCACATCAAAACACATGATCACAAATTTACAGATAGTTGGCACAAGATCGAAGGAGACGACTGTACTGTTCTATTTTGATTCCGAGTCCATGATAGACAATTTTTTTTTTTACTGTTCACACATTAAATATATCATACTTTTGATTTCTCAAAGCATCCACCGAAGAAAAAAAAACGTAAGCCTAATGATATATCATAGTCCACAGCAGAGATGAAAGCACAATGTTGTATACATCAGGACACCGATGGCTACAGGAATGTCACATTTTGCGCGGAAACACTGCTTTGCTCCATCTGGAATACAGTTTCTACAACAGACACGTGGAAGAGACAGATGGACCGAGGTTGATGTAAGGGCCAGTTCCTGTGTAAGAGCTGAATCATGGATTGTACAGACATCGGTACATGATCATTAATCAGTACATGTCACACCACTTTGGCGTTAGTTCCCTTGCCAGTCTGGCGTGCAGGCATGCACAGTTGTACGAACGCATTGACATCGGGCGCACAGCACACACACGCATACGCGCGCGCGCGCACACACACACACACGCATGCGTGCGCGAGCGCGCACGCACACACACACAAACACACTATAGCATTCGAGTTACGAAAGCCACGTTCATAATGTCGATTTTTTTCAGCAATATTCCATTACGAAATGTACAATGACGTTATCATTATTGAACAAAACGAATAGGTGGAATGGATAGAGGGAGAGAAGGGGGGAGGGGAGCGAAAGAAGTGGGCATTAGGCGACATCACGGACACTGAAGAACGCATAGTCAGGCACGCAGTCCTCATCTCCTTACTTCATTCTGCCTTCTCCCGATCAATCTTCTTCCTTTCACAGTGGAACATGCCACATCAAACAAAACGCAGGATATATCTTCAGGTGTCATCAGACATTTGCATCCTTTGACAAGAAAATGAAATGGCGTACAGCATTGCACATCCCAGATGTTTGGTTCGTCGGCCAACATATAACGTCGTTCAACGCACATTCTCTTTATTGCTCCACACACACACACACACACACACACACACACGTACACACACGTACACACGTACACACACACACACTATAAGATCAAACAAGTTTATCATTCCCTGCAGGGCAGATTAAACAAGTTTATCTTTTCCCACAAGAACGAATTTTGTCAAACTCAAGCATTCGCCACTGGTGCAGACTGACAGATAATACCCAGGAGACGGAACGTCAGCCTTGGCGCTGTAACAAATGGTTCTGTTTACAAGATAGAAAGAAACTGATGGATCTCGTAAACTTTCAGATAAAGACGTCTTATATTTCTTTTACACTGACACTTTAATTTAAAGACTTATCCTATATTTCTTTTATACTGACACTAATGTTTTTTTGTCATTCCGATTCCCCATCCCTTCACATACCGTCTCCCTCCCTTTTTCCTTTCTCTAACCTGCTGCCATACAGACTAAGGGCAAAAAGCTTTCCAGCTCATCCTCACCAGTTTCTACCTGTCTGTACAGACATCTATTTTGTAGCAGCATGGCATCTCTAGTCAACACTTGTGGCCATCTCCGATTTTTTTTTTCTTTCACGTTTACATCATTCCACAGGAAGGAAAGTCGCGAGGGGAATGAAACGTTTCAGAAATTATTGCTAGGACTTCGAGGCCTGTAAAGACGATGATAATATCGTAACGCTAGCGAGTTCCCAGACGTCGTTCGTTGTTGAAGAAAGGTATTAAAGTCTTTTTATCCAATGGAAATTTAGAATTAACGTAGGAAAAAGAGAACAGCTGATGGCACATTAGTTGAAAAAAAACAAAGTTTTGGTGTAAGCCATTATTTCAAAGCGTGCTAAATTTCTTTGGTTCTCCCCCATCCCTCACCTCATATCCCTCTGTACAGAAAGTTTTCTGCCTTCTGAATGCTAGAAAGACAAATGCTAATTTTGTCGAAAACATGTCTTGCATCAGATTAATGAAACGCACCCTTTTGTGTGAATTCTGAATGCATGATAATGACAAAACGTATTCGCGATCAGCACGACAGTAAAGCCTAAACTGCGAGACAGGCAGCGGAAGGAAGGAAGGAAAAAAAAGACGAGAGTGAGAGGTAAAGGAAGGAGGAGAAAGACGAGAGTGAGAGGCAAAGGAAGAAGAAGGAAGACGAGAGTGAGAGGCAAAGGAAGAAGAAGGAAGACGAGAGTGAGAGGCAAAGAAGAAGAAGAAGGAAGACGAGAGTGAGAGGTAAAGGAAGGAGAAGGAAGACGAGAGTGAGAGGCAAAGGAAAGAAGGTGAAGACCGCGGGTGATAATGAGAAGACAGGCGCTTGAACAGACACTTACCCCAGGAACGCGTCTGACAACAGGTATTTGGAACCTGCGCACGCAACGATCGGATGACGTTTCCGCCGTGCAGGGGGTCAAGAGGGGACGGCCTATTCAGACATTTTAAGGGCCTGAAGTAGACCCACTGGCCTGAAGATGGGTTTCCGGCTCCTTAAATTTCGTTCCTGATAGATCGGGCGGGCACACACACACACACACACACACACACACACACACGCGCGCGCGCGCGCTCGCGCGCTCTCAGACACACAGAGAGAGAGAGAGAGAGAGAGAGAGAGAGAGAGAGAGAGAGAGAGAGAGAGAGAGAGAGAGAGAGAGAGAGAGAGAGAAGCGAGTGGCTACTTGAAAGTCAAAGAGGCAAGTTCTCAGCTGGAGAATGTCTTTAAGAGCAAATGAGGAAGCCGCGCGCAATTGGCGTAATCTTTATGAATGGAGTCGTGGGTGCTGCATTGACGGGTCTGTCGGTTGCGGTGACGACGAAAGCCTCCACGGGACGCTCAAAGTGCAGAAACCCAAAAAGCTGAGTTAGCTGTAATTTCCTCCCTACTAAATCGTTTCCTAACTAGGCAGTTACTGGACAGACGGATCAGGAAAGACCGAAATACTGGTGATGCATGCGCAGTATACAAGAGGTTTGCATGCCATTACGTCCCTTCGCTAAACTGGCATTGTTGTGCCATTAAACTGAAAAGACATTATTAACCCTTGCCATGTTTGTATTCGATCTGCATGCCGCCACATCCGTTCCTTCAGATTCCATGGTTTAACGACAAAAAAACACGGAGACAAATCTGGTCTTTCAAGGGTCATTGTCCTGCCATTTGGTATTGGCACGTAGCATCCCACATTTAGTACTGCAGCATTCTGCATGCAGCATCTTACAGTTGGTATTGTAATCTCCGTTTTGTATTGATGCATCCCGCATTTTGTAACTTATTTTCACATAGCGGCATACTACTTCTTATATTGCGGTATCCTACATTTTGAATGGCTGCATCTTACTTTTTTTTTTCTGCGCCCGCAGGCCGATACTCCTGCGGACACTGCCTCTATAGACAGGCAGTGGAGTTTTGTGTGTATGACCGTTTTTTTTTTATCCCGCCATTAAGGCAGCCATACTCCCATCTTCGGGGAAATCTTGCATTCTATACTGCAGCGTTCTATATAGGACTATCGTACTTTTGTGTGCCAGCATGTGGCATTTGTTTTTTGGTAGAGTTTCTTTTGTACTACTGCAGCAGCCTACACTTCGTCTTGCAGCGACTTATTTTGCACTGCAGATTGTTGTATCACGCAGTGTGCGTATTGCAGTAGCCTTGATTTTGTTTTGCAGAAGCATTCTCCAGTTTGATTTTTTGGTGCTGATTTTGATTTGCAGCTGTCTGTATTTTGTGTTACATTATGCTACATTTTGTGTTGTAGCATCCTGCGTTTGGGTTACAACATCCTACATTTTGTATTTCAGCGTCCTGTATTTTTTTGTATTGCAGCATACTACATTATGGTACTGCAGCTTCCATGATGTCAATCGTGTAACACACTGTCCACTCTCCCCCCCCCCCCCGGCTATATTTACAGTTACTTCCACACTGAAAACTGACTATTGCCGGCTGATCAATAGTCTGTTTTGCGTACAATGGAACTTCTCACTGACTGTCCAGAAATCTTTAAAAAATCTCACCTTTTTATGGAGACAGTGTTCACTGGGAGGTGGCTAGGGAGGGAGAATAATGCGAGCAAAGACGAAGATAAATGTGAAAAAAAAGTGTTTGGAGAGACGTAGGGATGCAATTCTGGCACAGGCAAAGAAGATATATGTCACATACAAGGAGCCATATTAGCGCAATAAACCTCGAACCATACAGAAGGAGGAAATGTTTGACAAAAATATTGACAGGAAAGGAGTCCTCACTGGAATGTTAAACTGGCAAAGAGAATTTAAAAATGTACTAAAAGCCAAAATCCTCAGAGAAACCAAAGTATGGAAATTAAGTCCAGTGCAGATAAAAAAAGTCTCAAGAGAAGGTCTCGCTGTTTTTTTTTTTTTTGAAAGTTTTTACTGACAAGGGTTCATCGTTTCATTTGCATGCGAGGCTCAGGCTGAGCCATTCATCACTACGGGGTCCAGGAGGGAAAGAGCAGTGGACAGATAGAAAGCTCCTCAAGGACGAAGCTAGCAAACTTTTGGTGGGGATCTATTATTAGAGAGGGGATCTGGGATTTTAGCAAAATCGCTTTCTTTAGTTTAATCAGACATGTTTTTTTTTTAAACTCTAAAAGGAGTTTTTTATTTTCGCAAAAATCTGTAGGAGAAAAACGTTTCATGAGAGAGATTGATTTCTACGAACTTAGGTTTAGCGCAGATCCTGAGAATCAACAAAAGTGAGCGAAAGGCCTGCTCGACCTTGACGGAGGCCTGCGAAGTGGCCTTCTGGTTATTAATCGGAGCCGACAGGCTGTTCAAATCGATTTGGGGAACTAACGGCCCGAAAGAAGGGGAAAGGAGAGGGCATGCCTGAAATTCAGAGAGCCCACTTGTCCACTACAGAACGAGTGGAAGAGCGAGAAGACAGGTGCAGCGTTTTGCGTCTCTTTATGCCTGCAGTTAAAAAGCACCCGGACGGACGCAGAGGCTGAACAACCGGCCGTGGTGACGGAGAAAAAAAAACATGCTGCTACTGCCATCAGCCTCTGCAAACTCCGTTCTAGCAGTACGAATGTTTGGCAACGTCAGCAAAAGTGATAAGAGAGAGAGAGAGAGAGAGGGGGAGGAGGGGTGTGTGTGTTTTCCCTGCCTGTCGCTCGCACTCAATCAGCATGGTGATAGTAAGCATGCAACCGACTGTTTTTTTCCCCCCAACCACACAGACGGTGAATATGGACGTCAAATAGACTAACCTGTGGATTGATTTCACACCTGCACGTCAGATTAACGTGAAAAAAATAAGTTACCGAAAAAAACCAGACCGATCATCGATTTTAAAGCTTGTTCAAACAGTTATAAGCGTTTTCTCGTTCCGGTTGATTTGATTGGTTCAGAAACTACATAGTCTCCTCCCCCCCCCCCCCCCCCCCCCTAAAGTAAGGCCTTTATCCATACCACTTGTCCACCCACTTTTTTGTTGAAGTTGATTCCAAATGTTTCCTGATTTACCGTGAATCTGTCATAGTGTTTTCCTGATTTACTGTGGATCTACCCCAAATGTTTTCCTCTCTTACCGCGGATCTGCTAAAAGTGGTTTCCCGATTTGCCGTGTATCTGACTCTATTGGTCCGTGTGTCGCTTTGTCTTTTGAGCAGGAGCACACAACAATGGAAACAAAACTTTCTCCAGAGATCCGTTAACCTTTAGCGTTGAGCGGATCCGGATCAAACTACGGTGGATCTAGGCTCGTTCAGCTGGATTAAAAATACATGGGGAGGAACTCCTTCAGAGAGTACCAACAGTTACTTTCCCAACGAAGAATCCACGACCCGTTCATATTATTGATAAGATTTTTCTTTTTTTTTTTTTTTTTTTTTAAAACTTGTCGCCGATGTTTCGCGTGTAATCCACTGATATTTTGTATGTTTAAAAAAAAAAGAATACACAGAGTAACATCTTCAGTCCGTACCAGTTATTTCCTCTAGAGGACCCAACTTTCCTCCGATACCGGCGGATGTCCGTGCTTTCTCTCTGGTACTCTTGCTCTGTTACTGGTCATTATACTTTGTTCTTATCCATCGACAACTTCCCAGTATTTCAAAGGTTGGACAAACGAAGTGCCACGCGCACGCCTGTCGTTCAAGCTGAAGTGTTCATAAGCACAGTGCAAAGTCCAGGAGGGAAGGAGAAATGAAGGGGCGCTGAATTGGTCGTCGTAGACACCGTTAACCGTGGTTTGTGACTGGTTGGAATGCGCACGAGCGTGCGAGCGCTGGAGAGAGAGAGAGAGAGAGAGAGAGAGAGAGAGAGAGAGAATATTAGCTTAAACGCCGAAGTGATAAATTCATATCCTGAAACGGACGAGTAGGTCCTGCTAGACGATTTGAGGACCTGTACAAGGCGATTTATGAGAAGGGAAGGAGAGAGAGAAAACAAAGCGAGTAGAAGAGTAAAAGCGGATGAGAGGACCGACAGAGTGAGACAGAACTTTCGGAAAGAAATACAAATTTGCATATTTAGTACGATCCACTGTTTTACAGGCAAACATTTCTGCAGAATACTCGTAAGTAGTTCAGCAATTCTGTCGCCACACACACACAGCGTGAAACGCATTTAGCTGTTATCACAGCCCAGTCGACCGCACAGGGCTTTTTTTAGGGCCGAAGAGAACGCAGGATAAAACTGAACAGCCGATAGAAAATTGGGGTTGGGTTGCATAAGATCGGGGGAATATCAACATTTTCCCGTCTGAAAATAAAGGACAGTGAACATAAAAAGGTAAACAAGAGAAAGACACCAGCAAATACGTTAAAAAGAAAATGAATTTTTATATCTTCAAAATACGAGTTTCCATCTGAAAGTACAAACACACACACAGACACATGCACGCACACACAGATTATGCTATTTCCCCCCGGCTTTCAGAAACCTGACCCATACAAATCTTGGCACGGCGATTCAAGATCAGCACTCGGAGACAGATTCACATCGGGGGAAAAAACGAAATCGGACGATAAATAAATTCCTCGACAGCACGTCCACCGTTCCCAACCCGACACACTTCCGTGACGTCACGGATGGGCCTGATCAATAACTTCAGTCGGGGGAAAGCGCAGGGAGGAAAGAGGCGGTGTTTTGCTCTGACGCCGCAGGATAAGTAGCGGCGATTTGCTGGGAGGACACGACAAAGGATTATTGCGGCCGTACGTCACAGCGTAATGGGTCCATTACACCACAAACAAGCTCTCGGCAAACAAACTTTTTATCCATCACGCGAGAGAACGCAAACACTGAGTAGGGGAAGAAAACAACCGAAACAGGTCAGGGTTTTTGAATAGAGGACGTTAGTCGAGAGGACAATGGACGAATTCTTTGAGAACAGCTAACCAAGGGTAGAAAGTCGGCCGTGTTATCGACCATCACAACAGGCGACCAGTACATCGTCACAACGCACTGTTTGAAGGGAGTTCTTCGGGACAGAAAAAAAAAAATTGGACCTCAAAAGATGGTTCAACATGCTCACATGGAAAAAAAAAGGAAGCAGAGAGTGGAACATTCTTCACGGACGACAACCTCCAGCAGTCTGTACATGTCGGAACCCAAGTCACCAGTCACTCTTGTCGATTTGCTCGAACACAACCTGCGTCAGGGTCTGGAGACAGAACACGTTTCTTTGGAGAAGAGTCTTTGGAAATGGCAGAAACATAAGAGGTTTGTAGGGTCCAGACTGCCCCACACTGCCTGGTTCTAAATTATTGCCCTTTTGCCGTGAAGAACTGCTGGGGGGTGATCACGATGCCGAGGTCTGCGGAGTTCTGTCGGCCCCCACTGTCCCTTCTGCCGGTGTGGGTCGGTAGTGCCGCCGACTCCAGCAGTTCTTCACAAGATAACCTGCAATTCTGGAGACGCTCTTGAAAAGGCAACCTCTGCAAAATAAACGAGAACAGTTAGCACTTCACGTGATACGATTTTCTCTCTCTCTCTCTCTCTCTCGTGTGCACACACGCATCACCGACTCCCGTCTTACCAAAGAACAGTCGTAGCGCGGGGGAGGGGGGGGGGGGGGGGGCGACATGGTAGGTTCCAAAGCACTCGACATACAGTTTGTGGAGCTCAGTTATGAGCTAGCGTGTGTAAAGGAAATTTACTTACGGTTGTCAGAATATCGGCTTTCGCCAGTGAACTCGAAAACGGCTCATACTAAATTTCAAAATTGGGGAGGGGGTGGGGGTGGGGGGGCGATGTGGGAGGGAATGACAAGAGTGGCGAGGGCACGGGGGAGAAGGGGGCGACAGAAAAGAATGCAAGAGAGGTGATGGGGAAAATGTCATAGGAGGGACTGGGTTAAGAGAAGGCACAGTGTTCCGGGCGGACTGTTTTCTGTATAGCCTTTTCCCCGTCCTCTAACCGTATTTACTACTCGCAAACACTGCGAGACCAGTGGGTTTGGGATTGTGGAAGATAAAATCTGAAGTAAAAATAAAGCATTGTATAATAAAATGAAGACTATGATGCCTACTTTTCCTCTGCAGTTGTTTTGCATTTTGTGTCTCCGTCCAGTAATGTTTGAAAATCCACTAAACCTTTGAGAAATGAATACAACAATTCTACCGACTGGAAATCTCGACTGCTCCCGCCCCCCCCCCCCCCTCACCCTCCTTCCCTGCAAATTTGTTTTCAGACGCCCCTGAACGCAGTCTCTCAGATGTTCTATAGGTTTGTCCGAAATTGTTTCAACATATGGTTGTGACTTTAATATGCAAGTGACACCGAGTTGTCATTAAGTGCAACATCTGATGAACTCTGTGATGTTCAGTCTAGTATTGAACTAAGCATTGGCAAATCATTTTCCGGGATGAAAAGCTCCAAGTTCGTGCCAAACACTGACATGAAGACTCCTGGCACTCTGTGACGAATCAAGCAGGCGGGCAGTGAGCCGGTAAACAGTGGTGGCAGCAGTGTTAGTTTTAAACCAACAGTGAAACTTCACCAGACACTTTCAGTGCAGGATCAGGTCAGCAGTGTGCGCTGCGCCTCACTCTGAGAACTCCGCTGTATTGTCTCAGTTCGAAACTCTTTTAAAACTAATGCTACACGAAGATTTGTCAATTCGCCAGGCGTCCAGACGAAGTGCCTAGCGTCGCGAACTCCCGGCTGGGAGGTCGTGGGTTGGATTTCCATCAGAGCCATGAGGGATTTTTCCGCCCCGACCGGCTCCTACCCAGAGCTGAGTTTGCACTGGGCTCAAATGGGAAGACTGGGACCACACAGTCGAGTTTTCATCCACTTGATGGATGTGTCTCTGAGAGTGTTGCTCAAATTTTCTGCCCAATAGTACAGGTGTGTGTATCTCTCGGGCCCGGTTGACAGCGGGGTATATATATGAAAGTAAGCATAGAGTACAGCCAAGTCATGCAGTCTCAGACCAGAGTGGAAATCTGTAGCATCATCCTCATCGATCAGCATAAAAAGAATTATCAATTCTGTGGCGTTCATGCCCATGCCCTCATGGTGACCTCAGTTTCGATGTCGTCTCCAGGTCTGTAGCTTTGGTTTGATTCCGATATTGGCGAATCCATGGAGGTGTCGTTGGACCGACGTTGTGGTGCTCTCCGGAGGGAGAGCTCACTCACGCGGGCTCCGCAACTAAGCAGTTATTGTCGTCAGTAGGGGGGCTCAGAAGGTGGTGTCCTGCATATGTTTGGATCAGAAAAGGCGCCACTGAACACCACCGAAGTGACTCGGCAGCGGTGTGGAGTGTCTCTGTCGGTGCCGGGGCTGCGGCGGGCCGGACCGGGACCGGGCTGTGGCTGTGGCCGGGGTGTCGAGATGAGCGGCGTGGATACAATGCCACTGAGGCGGCACAGAAGATGGGACAGAATAAAAGAACTTGTCAATTCAGTAATTAGTTCTCGGCTTCTGTGTTGTAACTCGGTGCTGTAGGGCTTGCCAGCAGAACAAATTTTCCAGCTCCAGCGAATTCAGAATAGCACAGCGAGACTTGGCCTTAATGGGAAATCACTTCACATTACACCACTGCTGAGGGAGCTGCACTGGCTGCCTGTTAAGTTTCGTTATCGGTCCAAAGTAGCCACTCTGACTTGCAGTTTCTTTGAAGGTTCTCTTCAACCATCTCTGTCTTCCGCACTCTGCGCATTCTGGTCATCACGTACTCTCCGTTCTTCCAGTAAAAAAAAAAAAAATCTGAAATTCCGTTTTAAACAACACTTTTCCCACATTGTGTGTGCATAGAAATTTCTGCAGTAAGACAGTGCAACGAGTAGTTTTCAACTAGAATGGCATTATTCAATTATTATCATTACCATTACTATTTTGGAAAGGATATCTTGTTATAGAAAATGTTGTCTAGATTTCGGAAAGGAATTCTCTTCTCACAGACGCCCCCCTCCTTAGACGATCGCCATTTTCATACTGTAAAAAGTATTAGTATTGATGTTACGTCAACACAGAGACGCACACGGGATATCAGTAAACCTTGGCATAATACGTTTACTTGCTTGCTTGTTATCACTGTAAAAGAGCACCCCCCCCCCCCCGCGTCTGTTCATTTGTCTGGATTATGCCAAGAGTATGGAAAGGATTGTAGCGAAACTGGGTGGATTGATGGTCTATGGAGCAGATTAGGCTGAAACAGACAATCTGCGATCCTTCACACACTTCAGTCTATGTCAAGGGTGAATCACCCTGTCGAAAAACAAAGGATTCCAGGCTTGGTTCACACCATTGACTCACTGCAAACTTTCTACTGAATATATCAAAATGTTGTGAATCGACGATTATACACTAAACAGTACGTTTTCATGGAACATTAAAGCTTCATTCTTCTCCGCATTTCTATTAAGAAAAAAAATACACGGGGAATAACTCCGTAAGTCTGTACCAACAATCAGTTTCCCTGGTACGAAATAGTTTTGCTATCACTCCTTAAATTGACTGAAGTGGCGGTTCCAAGACTCCTTGATCTTCGTGGAGGTCTGCATTCTCTAGAATGCCCCTTCAGTTACTATTGTTATCATTGTTATCTGTTTCCTTCATATCAACTACACCGAGTTTCTCTGTATCACAAGATTAAAATGGTACGTCAGTCTTGAGTGAATGTAGGTTTTAGTAAACACTTCTTTGCCGCTGTTCAGGTGTCAGGGTTTACCAACAAGTTTGGAACTTCCCTTTTCCAAGAAACTTTCCTCGTTTGGTCCGTGTGCCTGCGAACTAGGTGAACGGGTGCCGCAAATAGCGTTAGGTTTCATTGAGTGATGTGCTTATAATTGTTTAACCATGGGAGCAAAAGTTCCTTCCTAATTATTTTCTTTGAGGTTTTTTTTTTTTTTTTCATCTTCAGACCAGCCGTCCCAGACGCGCCTTTAATGATTGATGAAGCGACGCAGGCTACTAGTATTCCATTAGTCGTGCGCTCTCATCGCAGGCAGAGCCGGAAAGTGTGGGTCGTGTCCCCTTATGTTCTTGAGATGGTCGGAAATGAAGAGCAGCAGTTACGGGGTCTGGTCCCTTTGGGCACGGATGGGGCAGATGCTTCCTCCTAAAAAGCACTAACTTCTGTGCTTGGAAGACTGAGTGCTTGTCGACAAGTGCAAGCTTGGAATAGTCTGACCGCAGACTAAAACTTTGAAATATTTGTTGTTAAAAGTGTGTTGTGCTTTGACTTGTTCGATATTCTGTGTTGGTCAATTTTTAAAAGATAGGGAGACAGCTTCAACGGGCGTATGTATAAAACTTACTGAGAGCTCGAAGTTTATTGATAACTGTTTAAAGTGAGTGGACAGACAGAGAGAGAGAGAGAGAGAGGGGGGCATTCCATATTCGTCGTAATTGACATGGATAATTTTTTCCCCACTTCCATGCCTTTCGAATCGAACTCTCAATGACAGTTACTGACAGCATTTTAACTGTAAGGAAGCCTTTGGTAGCCGTTTCTAGCGTTAGTAGTAACCATTCCCAACAGCTTTCATGTCTCGCAATCTGACATGGGGAATGTCATCGTTGTTCTAGTGTCCGATTTCATGACTTTTGACGGTCGCTCGAAAAGTTCATCGGGGCCTGTTACTTTCAGCAATATGGGCAAAAATTCCTCATTGCCAAAGCCGATAGAAAGACAGACAGATGGATAGAAGATGTATGTATGTATATATATATATATGAGCGAGTATATGCGTGCGTGTCATTGGACGAATCTCTGGCAAGACAGACAGTTGTGTCCAGGACGTTAGGTCAGATAAAGCCACTGTATCTAGCCCAGCTGGCCAGAGTGACCTCGTTAGAACTGAAATACATATATATACTTAGTACGTACCAGTGACTTACACACCCCAAGGAATGCACAGCACCACTTCCGGTCACGTGAGGAGCTTCCCTCTGACGGCTCTGTCCTTGTCCCTGTCTGGCTGTCTTTTGTGGTGATTGTGACTGTGACTGTGACTGGTGTGGCTGCTGTTGTTGGTAGGGTGACGTATCACTCGGTACTGGTAAGCTGTAGAAACGAGACATTTTAAAAAGATGAATATTATTTCGAAGAAAGAGACCATTTTCCTTCACCCCTCCTCTCCCCCCCCAAAAGACACCCCCAAGAGACAGCTCACTGTTGCTGTTGTGGCAGCGAGGCCTGGTGGGACGACTGTTGTGTGGGGTGAACGGTTGTCAGGATCTGATTGTAGATGGGGGGGGGAGTTCAAAACCTTGATCTCTGTTCAGGCTGGGGCGTCTGGTCTTAATTGCGATGGCTTCTTTAACTTTTCTTTTTGAGGAAGGGCTCTGTAGATAAGATCTTGGTTTCTTGGGGGCCGAAACTCTGGGCCGTGGCTTGTAGATGTTCGTGTATGGCAGAAGTTTATCGGTTTGGGTGTTCCTGTAGACGGGTGGCGAGTGGTCTTGCTGTCTCGCCAATGTAGGTATGGGTACAGTCTTGACACCCTACCTGGTACACTACACCACATTGCTTGAGGGGGTCCGTTTTGTCTTTGACATGGGTCAGTTGCTGGCGTAGGGAGTTGGTGGGTTTGTGGAACACTTTGCATCCATGTTGTTGGAAGGTCCTGGCTAGACGCTCCGAGACTCCTTTAATGTAAGGGATCCCCACTTTCACACTGTCCGTATCTGTAGAAGAAGGGTAGCGAACTCGAGGGCTGTCCCACATCCATGTAGGGTATCCATTAGCGGAAAGGGCAGTCTTGATGTGTTCTTCTTCTTCCAGCTCTTCCTCTTCAGTGGAACACAGCACAGAGGCTCTGTGCATGAGGGTGTTGACAACAGATCACTTGTGCTGGAGGGGTGGTTAGAGTGGAAGTTCAGATAATGGCAGTGTGGGTGGGTTTCCTACAGAAGGTAGTCTCCACCCTGTCGTCATTGGTTCGGGTGATGAGTGTGTCCAGGAACAGGATCTCCCCTTCTGCTTCAGTTTCCGAAGTGAATTGGATACTGTCGTCGATGGAATTCAGGGAGTGGTGAAGCTGTCAATCTCCGTCTCCTGTATGCGGGTCTGGTGTCATCCACATAGCGGTACCACATGCTGGGAGGGTTGGCAGCGGTCTCAAGGGCTACTTTTTCAAAACGTTCCATGTACAGGTTGGCTACCACTGGAGATACTGGCGAACCCATGGCAGCAGCTTGTTTTTTCTGCTGGTAGAACTCATGGTTTAAACGAAAAGTAGGTGCTAGTGAGGCACAGTTCCAGCACCTGTTCTGTATTGAGTTCACACTGGTGATGAAGATGGTAGTCATCCTCAGATCTTCTCCCAATGATTCAAAGTTACGTTTTTAACACTATTCCTCCGTTCCCCCACCCCCATTGTTGCTCCCGTCCTTCTGTCTCTCTTTCCTTCCCCACATTTATACAATTAAAAGAAAATCTATTACTCTGGAAGTGTGACATTTACGAAGTGGAAATTTTTAGAGGAAAACAAGTTCAGATAAAAAAAAAAAGACGCCTAAATTGTTTATGCATACGTAAGGTTATATAGAGTCACGGCATCAAACGTGGTGGTGGTGGTGCATGCGTGTGCGTATATAGAAACGGGTCATATATTAAACACGAATATTCACGCCCAACGATGACCATTGTGTTTTCTTTTAGATGAAAACGCCCACCTTAAACGTAGATTAGGATTCCTGTGTATTAGTAACGGGGGCAGCATCAGAGACAATAGAACACTAATAATTGTGGGGTTCTTTCTGTGAGGCGTTCTGGCTGAATTAATTCCAAGGGCCACATGCTGGAATATGTTATGTTATTCTGTTGAAGGTTTTCTTCATTCTCTTTTGTTTCATTCATTTTTCTTCATTCTCTTTTGTTTCATTCATTTTTCTTCATTCATTTTTTTCACTCTCCCCCCCCCCCCCCTCCAATTTCCATTGTGGAGCAATATACACGTATGGACATCAGTTCGTCGCCCCAAGTCCGATGTAACGTATGTTCGTCATTGCAGCACCGGTAAAGCCCACCGTTTCTGCGACCTGGCCGTACCGTATTTATGGACATAAGGCCCCTCGTTGAGGTCGTACAGGTCGTCGTCGAAGGAGTCCCGGCGTTTGCGGAGGTGACGACAGCAAGCCGCCCCCAACCCCAGCACCACCGCCGCCCCTAGGACCGAGAGGCCAGCACCCCCCAGTTCTCGCCCTTGAAGGGCCAATAATCTGCACACAGGGAAGCAGAAACAACATACAGGTGAGTAATAGTATGGAACATAAGGACCAATCAGGAGATGGCTGATCATGATTGTGTGTATTATTTTCAGGGTATATATATTTTTTAATTTTCCAGATTTCGATGCATTTGTATTTTTCTTGTCTGTCCCGTTTTAAATATGTTCATGATACCATGCAAAATGACAGAATGGGAAGCATCGTTATCATGATAACTATGAATAATTGCAATCATTGTAACTCTTCTTCTCATTCTTCCTGTTACCATTACTATTGTTAGTGTATTATTGTATGATGAATAATGTTTTTCATATCTTCTCCCCTTCAGTCCCGTTCTGTAGTTTTAGTTGTTCACCCAACACCAAGCTCTGCTTCCAGAATCTTTCCATTATTTGTCCTGCCTGAAGAAGAAGACCCAAAAGGTCAAAACAAGTTGTGTTTTGTCCTTTGGTTTGACGGCCCAGTAATTCTACTTTCACTGTTAGATGAAGTTAACTTACTTTAGAATTGGAAAAAAAAAATCCTTTTGAACCCGTATAATAGCAACATTTGTCTTGAAGTTTGTTTTAAAGGAAAAAGTGGAACCGGAGACTAGACAATTTATTTTCAGCTCACCGTTATGTATTTTGGGCCTATATTAATAATGTATGTGTTGGGTTAGGGATTTGCGAAATTCTGTTATAGTTCAATTCATTCACCGATTGCAGAAACGCCACAGCGCTGGCGTCCTGGATTTTTTTTTCTTTTTTTTTTTTTTTTTTTTTAACTGTCCATAGACTAGCATCAGACTTTTTCTTCGATCGATTTTTTTCCGATAACGCGTCGATAGTTACGGACGCGGCACAAGGTAGCTATAATTTGTGCGCGTGTGCATGCACTGTAGAGAGCATGCGCACTGAATTTGTCATACACAGAACCAATCAGAAATACCCGTTGAAAATCCATTGAACACCTTCCAATTTCCATTTTGGGATGAAATGTAACCCATTTGCTCCTTCCATTCAAGAGAACCGAAGACGCTGAACAGCAGAAACTTAAGTTCCCCTATTGGAGAGAAAAGCACTGGACCACCACGTTGTCTACAAACTTCCGTCTTACTAAACACCCGTGTGGACACTGCCCCAGAGAAAACTATTCATGGGGGGGGGGGGGGGGGGGGGATGATAAAAACAGGATCGGAAATGATCAGAGTACCCTTCCCCCTCCCCACTGCATTGTTCAAACGAAGAAATGCTTAGCTTTGACTCTTACAGCTAGCTGACTCGTGAATAAACCAAGCCTTACAGATGTTTGCTATCGTATGACTGGACACTCTCCCTCCACACACAGTATGAAGGGTTGTTGACTAAAATTTTGCGCTAAGATATTTTTTTTTTGTCGCAGTAGATCGTACTTGCTTATAACAGAACACTAAGAAAAGGATGGACCCCCCGCCGCACAAAACAGACAAGGCTGGCTTATTACAAGAATGACAGTCTCTGCAACTGGACATCTGGACCCGTAGAAAAACGTGTTCATAATTGCAAAAAGACGGCCCCCCCCCCCCCCCCCCCCCCCCCCCCCCCATGCCCATCTGCAAGCTAGGTTTCTTAAGTTTTTTTTGCATGCCTCTCTTGCATCTTTACATGTTTGTATAATGTTTCTAGTTCTGCGTTTTTTTGCTGGACATACGCACGTTATAAAAAGATGCGAACTTGCTCACCGTCGCAGTGCGCTGTGCCGTTCTTGGACTCGTCGCTGTTGTCGAAGCAGTTGCTGACCCCGTCACAGAGGAGGGACTTGGGAATGCAGTCTCCGCCCTCGCAGTGGAACCACGGGCAGCTACGGTCTGGTCCCGGACCTGAAAGCCAGCCAGCCTGCAGATTATCCCCCCCTGCATGTTGTGTATATGAAAAACGGACAATAAGACACACAGGGCAACAGATCAAACACGAAACCAGAGACGATGCAAGTCCTGAAGACAGTGCAACGCGACACCAGTCCTGACTCCTCTCACGGGACGGGACGGGACGGGACGGGACGACACTCAACAGACGAGACAATGCAACGCCACGCCACTCTTCTCTCCCTCATATCTCCTTCCTCACCCTGCCCCAATCTTCTCTCCCTTATCTCTCTTCTCCCATTCTCCCCAATCTCCTCTCCCGTTTCCCCAATCCCCTTCCCTCCCCAACACGGTGACTTACCGACGTATCTGGCGGTCAGCAGCAGGTTGAAGTTGAAATCGGATGCGTTCTTGTGCAGCAGCCTGACCTTCACCTCCGTGGCGTTCAGACGTATTAAGCCGGGGTCGGGACTGGCGCAGGATATCCTCAGCTGAAACAGAAAGGTAACGAGGCGTGACGCGAACACAGTGGAACCCCCTCTCAAAGACACCCTTCAGAAATGGATCTCGAGGGAGAATGTTCATTGGGAGTTTAACAAACTCTTTACGCGTCATATGGTTTATACATGAAAAAAAATGGCCCGGCATTTAAAATCTGTTCTTTAAGTATGACTCATATATTCAGCAGTGCTGAGCGATTTCAAAAACTTCCATTTCTTTTCATATCAAGGATCGAATCGACGCTCCCGGGGATCACCAAGATTGAAGAGAATCTGCACCACAGAAACTCGCACAATGGATAGAGAACGTGGTCTGCGAAGGAAAAAAATCAAATATCACGGATTCGAATCTTGCGGGTTAATCTGTTGTTGTTCAACCATTTCCCGGCTGGTGCGGAACAACAATAACAAAGGCCCGAAATCAAAACGATCGTAGTACTCGGTTTGCAGAGCTGGTAGTAACAAGTCTTAACCACTTGTGGAACTGGACTTCTATTACTTGAATACCCTCTCAGTCCATCCAGCATAAAAAGTAGTATACCGTATTCAGTTGTGTGAAGATCAAGACGTCAGACACGAAGAGATGGGCTATGCCTCGATGCCCAAGACACGGCGGATTTCTGATTCTTTACTGGTCCAACGACCACAAGGCCATGGGGCTCTAATCCTAACGTTATCTTTTTCAGTTGTAAACCCTTTAAAATTCAGTAAAAGACAAAGACAAAACTGTTCTAAAAAACCTTTTAAAAGTCTTTGCTAAAATGTAAATCTAGCACAGAGAAGTTTTGAAAAGGGAGGGAATCTCGGGGTGAGAGGTCAAACTAGCTCAGACAGACAAATGTGTTCTACCAAAAAAAAAGTCCTGAATGGAGGGGGGTCATTCCCAAAACGTAAATCTAGCATGCTTTAAATACAGAAATATTCCAGAAAATACATGTTTGTATAGAAGGGGAGCCAAACCTAACACTGTCAAAGAGAAAAAAAATCTGCCCCAAAGACCTCGACAGAGCAAAAGTATCTTTATTTGGACGAGTTTCGGTTTACGGGAGAGAGGACATGGGGGAGGAGGGGAGGGGGGCGGCGGATGGGGGGTTCGCTGACTGTGCTGGAGCGGTCATTGTTGATGTCCTCAAAGTAGCCAGGACTGTTGGCAGGCAAATCCTATTGAGAAAAAATAGGGTGGGACGTTTCTGGTATGCTGCACTTTGATTGGACTTGGGATAGGGGTGAGAAGACAGCCGTTCCTCCGTTTTTAGATAACTCATGAGTTGTCAGCTTTAAGTGAAGCATTTGCACTGTTACATTCTGTACTCAGGGTGGTAACCCTGTTTAGGGGAAATGGGTTTCCAAAAGACAGACACACACACGCGCTTACTCACTCGTCAATCTTAAAATCCACCTTTAAGCTATTTCATCTATTTTCTTTCTACCTACCTCATCCCTCTATTACTACTGCCCTTTCTATCCCTTCTTCCGCACTTTCTTTCCCCCCTGCTCTCCCCATATTGCAAAAAAAAAAAAAAATGCATTCATTGTTCAATATGAAAATCAAGTCTACCTTGACAAATCTAACATTCTTTGAAAATAAATGAATGAATGATTTCCAAACTGGAGTTCAGTGTTACCAAGTCCGTTTTGTATGTGTGTATAATTCTCTCTGTGTACGAAATGACAGGGAATGTTCCACTTTCATGTACCCCCCCCCCCCCCCCCCCCCACCCCCCCCCCCACACACACACACTTCTCCCAGGCATTTTTGAAAATGTATGTCTTTTCTTGTGAAGATGGGGAATGGAGACGATGCGAAGTTCGATCTGAAAGGGACGCCACAGGGTGTGGTAGGCAGCCTAGCCCCATCTTTGACTCCCACACACTTTCTACCTATGACCATCCCCCCATATAGTCACGAACTTATCGTCGGTGAAAAAAAAAATGTACACACTGCAAACTGCTTGACCTCACCTTGTGTGGGACTCCTGGATGCTGTAATACAGCTTGCACGTCGGACAGATACAAGTCTTTCTGTGCTGATTAAGTTTATAAATACACGAAGGAAATAAGGGATCAGTTCAGAGGTTTGTTTAATGTCTTTTCATCGCCAGATGATATTAGACACTTGTTTAAAAAAAAATCCCCAACCTTTTACGCTCACTCAACTTATCTAGTTCTTTCAAACCCACATCTGATATATACCCTAGTGGTACACAAAGTTGCGATCTTTATAAAAATTTTGCAACCTGTGACTGCGAAATAACCATGGCGAAATAAGGGAAAAATTGCGAAGAATCGTTTAATCTTGCTTAGGTCAAGAGATTCCCTTTACCAGAAATGATCATATTAAGCTTACAAATGGATCTCTTGGCTTGACTTCTGAAATATTACTGCACTACATAGTGAAAATTAGCCCACAAAACTGCACTCTTGGATGAACAGGACGACGAATAAGAATGGAGTACTTTATTTTGATGAACCAACTGCCGTTGTTCCTGTACAATGTAGATACAGGTGAATGAAAAACAAGAACTTGAGATTACTTTACGAATATAAAAGCAGTCCCCGTACAAAGCTGTCGTCAACGCAGGCAAACACTCGGAATTCCTGTTCTGAGATGAATGTTGTAATGCGTTTGCAAACCTGAAAAAGAATCAAAACGTAAGATATAAACGTTCAACTGTTTTATCTTCTGCTACTCGTTTTGATGAAAACAGCGAAACGCTTGCCTTTTTCACACAAAAGTCGCCATTTTCCACACAATATATGAAATAGCAGATTTCAAAGCTATGGTTCTGCGTGCATACCATCAACTTGATTACGCCAATCATTTGAAAACATCAGTTCTAAGATGCCAGCATTCAAGCCGATTGGCCGAAATGTAGGCCTATATAAAGAAAGCCGCCGGAAGGGAATCACAAGGGAGAAAAAAACCCGTTGAACAACTTCCCTGGGGTGATTGCGCCCCATTTTTCACAGCAGCAACAAGACACGCTAAGAACATCTTCCCCTTCTACCCCACAGAACGGGCTTGATTTATGGCTATTCAGATACCCGCCTTTCTAGATACAGATTAGGGAGGTTTCTTTCTTTGAACCATGATCCAGGGTGTCTGGAAAATATTCCTATAATTCAAAGCATGAAGTGCTTAGGAAACGTCACGAAAAGAAAATTGTACAGAGAACACGTGCCTGAAAGCCTGATGGAGCTAGTCAGCCAGCGAAACAGATTGCAGAATTCCCATACTCTGGCTGCCCGAGATTTCTTGAGCGGTGTGGGGGGAATGAAGAAAACCCTCTATCAGCGACTGACAGGGTACAAGTCAATCGTCCTCCGTATTAAATTACTACCTGTCTGAACTGAGCTGAATTTAGGGGGAAAAAAAAAAAGAAACCCTTCGCCGATCAAAGAAATTATCGAATCATTCACGTGCCAGCACCACCTTGACTGAACTATCTGGAAGATTTTGTATATATTGAATGTCGTAAGTTTTTGATAGTTCCCGCTTATTTAACGGCAACTTACCGTTTCGAAATCCGATTTTTCCTTTTTCTTTTAAAGGACACAATTTGCACAGCAGTTGGAGTGAACGTTTCTGCGCATGTAATGCTGAGATTACTCTTCGGATGTGCGTTCATCTGCATGAACTGGTCTCGGGCGCCGAGATTTATGATTGGAATTTATGGGAGGAAAATCCATAATTACGTTGAAAGTTGATGTGCTAGCAGCGTCCGTCTCGCAGACAGACATCGAACTGCAAAGATCACATACAGGAACGCCTCACTATGCCAGGAACACAGGACGGCGAGAAACTACAAACGAGGAGCTCACTTTAGAAGTAAGGGGCTATTTCAAAAAGTTGTAACTAATTCACAGATTCTTACTAGAAACGTCGTCTGATAAAATAAGGCGCACAAGGCAGAATTTTGTTTACTGTGAAGTTCGAAGAAATCAGTTGATAAATCATGTGATGTAAAATGAAATATCAGTTATGTTAGTGCATGTCTTTACACGTGTGAAACATTAACCTAAGTTTTTCAAAAACGACTGCAGACCGTGAGGAAAAAATAGATCGTGAATGGTATACAACGACCACATCATGAATAATCTCTACGGCATTTAGGAGCCACTGGACTATGTGAAACCCTGCTCACCACACTGCCAAGAGAAAAAAAAATTAACGGGTACATTTCAAGATTAACCGGTCGGTTATAAATCATGCTCCGAGGCAATTCATTTTGCTTACACTACAGTCCTGCCGATCGCAAAGGATCACATGGGAGCAGTCACATCGCCGAAGTCTCTCAAGATGTTTAAAAAGGCATGCATAACTCATGAAAACATCTTCGAAAAACACATCAACATCGCTTTAAGAAGATGAGATGAAGAAACGTTTATATTTCTCAGAAACTAAAAATCACCTCAGGTGGGACATCTCTGAACGAGATTTCTTGGGAGACTGCTGTAGAGTGTCTCTGTCTGACATTTTGAAAGCCCCCAGTACGCTTGAGAACATGCCTTACAGTGAATGGTTCCATCACACAGACCGCATGACGAAGCTACTTCACCTTTTAAAAGATACGAGTCGATGTAAAAAGGAGTGGCTCGTGTGCGATCGGTATAAGACTTTCCTCTTCACGATCACCAGCGGCACACGGTAAGAACTCTCAGCTTTGGAGAGACCTGAAAGAATTTGTCAATCGTTGCGTGTTCCAGTCCTCTTGCCAGAGGTGTTGGACACATATCTGAGCTTCAGGTTCCAGGTCGTCGTGAGAGATAGAAGATCTGCTCAATTCTTTTACCTACACCTTTCTTGGTAAGTTAATCAACCACCTCATTGTTGTCTCGAATGCCAACATGACTGTGACGTCAACGTAAATTATGACGTCAACTTAAAATGACATATGTATCTACATGACGAAAATAATAATATTGACGAGAAGGGAGAGCAAGAACTAAGGGCTGAGGCTTTGGTGTCCAGCTTATTTTATTTTGTTTAAATCGTCGTTTTCTCCGTAGTGATACTATGTGGAGAGGCTGACTTTTAAGTCAGTAGTGTGTCGATGTTCAATGTGTATGTGCGATACTTTGGATGACGGTACCAGTGAAATATGTACCAGGAAACTGATTTGTATAAAAATTGTTGTGAAGGCTGTGTCGCCGAGAAAGACTTAAAACTCCTGCAAGAAAATTTACGTGCGCTAATTGTACCCCCTCATGTGTGTCGGTGGGCTGGGTTTATTGATGTGAATATTGTAATATCAATACACGGAGAAGTTAGTTAATTTTTGTTTTAGATCAACTACACGTCGAATCGAAGTTTATTGTGTTCTATGGAACTTTGCCGAAATCGTGTTCGCGCCGGGGATTCAATGGTTTACTGTGCCTTGTGAATCTGCAGTTCTTCTATGGATTGCTTTGCATTGTGGATCTGCGGCTCTTCTGCTATGGATTAATGTGCTTTGTGAATGTGAATCTGCGGTTCTTCTTCTGATAGTTCAACGTAATTTATTGTGCTTGCTGTGTGGAGAACATGTTTCTTCTTCTTCGTCGTTTGTGTTTATGAACAGCCGTGCTTATTGTGTGGGGACCTTGGTTATCCTTCTTTGCGTTCGTTTAGTGTTGTAGACTGTGGCTTGAGTACTGTGGAACCGAGTGTGTTGACTGTATATGTGAGACACTGTGGACGGCGCCGGCGAGATCTGTGAGTGATATCAAGATATGTAATATAAACGTTGATATCTGATAATTGAAGTTCCTATGTATTGATAGCTTGATCTATATGCTATGTAGTGACATATGTTGATTTGTACCAGTTCACATGAATGTATATTTTGATGGTTCAGGCAGCATAATTATAAAGAAAAAAATTAACTCTAGTGTTGCCTGGCTATCCATGTGCGTATGGTGTGGGTGTGTGTAGGGACTAATTATTACACGCATCCAAACTTTTGAGAACAGGAGTCAGACAGCAAAACACGCACCGCACACCATCCGTAACAATGACCAGGAACCGATGCAAGAACTACGCTGACCATCGGATTTCAAGGAAGCGTACAGTTCAAACAAATGCAGAAGCCGAGGGTGTTTGAGGTTATGGCCAGCAAAGTCCTCCTAAGCAGAGGATGGAGTCAGAAAGAATGAGGAAGTCTTCGTGTATCGATCCTGGGCAACAGGGCGTTAATGAAGAGATCAACAGGAATGTTGGGAGAGGACAACGTCAGGAAATGGTCAGATGTGTCGTTCACTACCTCTCAAAGAGCGGAACAAAGATAAAGGGAAGAGCGTCGTGATGAAGTCCTCATTGTATTTCCACAATCCCTATCGGTGTCTCAGCACGCTGAATTAGTGCAACATGCAATCACACAGATACAGAAGGATAACTTCCTCTTTGCCTTGCACGATTTGAACCACTGGATGCTGTCCTGATCTCTGCCTTGCTGTATCTATCAGGTGCAGACGTCATTCATAAACATGGAGATTATGAACAAATGAGCTGTTGCTCGATATTGTAAGATGTCCACTGTACATTTTTTTCTTGCCTAACATTAGTTTAGTATCTCATGTTACTTGTGAGCAGGCGAGCTCAAGACAGAGACATGTTGAATATAGGGTCCCTTCCTACATCAGCTTATTGCTTGTTCGTTTTTCTCTCAATGTGAAATTATTTTTGTTGTCTTCCAACTGTCCACTGCCACTTGACACTATGCCGACTTGTGAACACTCAAGATTTCCAGGTCGTTTATTGAAGGCGGAATAGTGGAAAATGGTGGAGGAAGGTGGGAGGGGGGGGGGGGGGGATGGGGGGGGGGGGGGGGGGGGGGGGGGGGGGATGCGACATGCAGGGTAGCCTCTTTTGAGCTCATTCTCATCCTTGGAAATGGACTCCAATCATTCTGTCTGCCCAACAAGAAAATTGTGTGGACTAATACATGTCAGAATAAAAAAAAAAAAAACTATCATTCTTTTAATAGAGAATGGAGATATGCCGTTGCATGGTTTGTCACTTATTTTAGTTGATCGTACCTGATTATAGAACCTGAATGGGTTCCTTGTGAGCAGGCGAGCTCAAGACAGTTCATTGCAAAGTAATTTCCTATTGATTACAGGTAATAAACATGATAAATGAAAGAAGAGAGAGACAGACAGAGAGTGACAGACAGACAGATTAGAGGAGAGGGCGAAATAGTCGGATCATTTTTCAGTTTAAGAGAGCTGGCCAAGGGACCTGCTGATTTAAAAATTTTAAAACATGTTTTTCATTGTAGTGTATATAGAGTTCAAGTTCAGTCCCAAAGGTTGCCCTTTTAAAAATCAGAATTTACGGAAGTAGTACGCATGAAATACGTAAACTGATGTACCAAAATATGATCAGTTTCTGTACCAAGTTGTTATAGATACATATTAAGATAAAAGATAGATCTGTCATACGAAAATATAACCAGAGTCTGAACAAAGCTGTCGTAAGTACAGGCAAACACTTCAATATATACATTCTCATGGATGTTATACATGCAAAACTAAAACAGAAGGACAACAAACAGCTCGCATACAATACGTAAATCTTTTTTTTTTTTCAAGTTCGATTAATCGAACATGCCGGTTTCTTCATGGAAATTAATCGTTCCCACACTTTTCACTGAAAAGTAAATTTCAACGCTCTGCATGCATGCCATCTTCTTGATAACGCGAGTAGTTTCATACGCATCAGGTTCTCAGACGCCGACAGTTAAGCCACCCTGTTTATCTTCCGATTTTGGTCGAGTGGTAGACTAATCAGAAAGCCATTTGAAGAACTAAGGTGAAACAGCTTCTGTAGCGTAACTGCGCCCCGTCCTTGCACAGCAACTGAACAGACAACCCACACATCTTCCTCCCCATCTACCAAGGGGAAACTGTCTTGATTTATGACGATTCAACATCTGGCTTTCTGGGAAAGGGAAAGATTTTGGGGGAAGGGGGGGTGGGGGGGGGGGGGGGGGGGGGGGGGGGGGGGGGGGTGGTGGTGGTGGTGGTGTGTTGTGTTCTTTCTTTGAACCATGATCCAGGATGTCTAATATATTCCCATAACTCGAAGGCGGGAAGCGCTTAGGAAATGTCACAAAGAAAATCTGAATGAAGAATGAATGTCTGAAAGCCTGACAGAGCCGGACCGCAAGCGATGCAGATTGTAGGACTTCCCAAGTTGGGGTATCTTAAGTTTTCTGGAGTTGTACAGATAGGAATGAAGAAAGTCTCCTATTTGCAACTCAGAGCGTACAAGTCAATCCTCCCCCTCATTAAATCAGTCTGCCTGGAACGGGCTGAATTCAGAAAAGAATGCTGATCAAAGAAATCATTCCACGTGCCATCACCAGCACGATTACACAACTTGAAATGTTCTGCAGTTTTGAATATGGTTAAGTTTTCTAGTCCCTGGATATTTATGGGAAAGGTGCTGCTTCAGAATTTGATATCTCCACATAAGTTGCAGTGCAATGGCCGTGAACGTTTCTGAACATGCGATGTTGAGGTTGCTCTTTACATATCCGTTCATTTGCATGGCTTAGCCTGGTTTCAGTGTCGACATTAATCCATGGAAAATGAAAGGAGGGAATCCTTGTTTATATTGAAAGCTGGTGTGCTTTTAGCATCCCTCTTCCAACCAGACACCGAATCTTGAAGATCGGAAACAGACCCTAAAGCGCATGAGCTCAGAGAGAGAGAGAGAGAGAGAGAGAGAGAGAGAGAGAGAGAGAGAGAGAATTTCAATGAACTCGGAGAAAGCTGTTCCATTCGTTAGCAAAAAATGGATCTTCTGATTAAATGAAAAAAAGACGTGTACACAGAAAAATTGTTAGGTCAAAAAAAGTAGCATTTACGTTTTCCTTTTTCATTTCCATTTCATGTTCTTTTCCACAAAATCGATCAATGTCCTCTGATTTTCAGTAAAGCACAGTGCGTGTGTCTGTCTGTCTGTCTGTCTCTCTCTCTCTCTTCTTTCTCTCACTCTTCTGCTCTGTCTTTAGAGTAGCTTCTCTTGTTTGGCAGCCAACAGAAAGAAATACGTAACTGTCGACGCCTCCCCTTTCTCCCCTCCAAAAGAAAATGCCATTCCAGTGTCTCCTATTCGGCAGAGTTGTCAGGGGGTTCCTAACCATTTCTGAAAAGTTTTCTGAACTCAGCTCAGCAAGATGCAATGATGTCCCACTGTCAAAACTGGCAGCAGAAGCAAGCAGACTGCTGTCGTCCTCCGACTGTCCTCGGACACTCCACGCCATGCCAGTGTCATACACGCTCCAGATTTTCAGACCATTTACCACCAGAACTGCCTTCCTCAGCTAAACAGACACAAAAGAGGAGTGGAGGCACATTGGGTGAAGATGGACAAAAAGACGACTGACCATTTTGCGCCCAGTTTGAGGTGAAAATGACTATGCGTCCTTCGTTTTCATCGTCTTGAATGCTGTTCGTCTTGCGTGTAGAAGACAAAAAAAAAAAAAAAAAAAAAAAAAAAAAAAAATCGAGATTCGTAGTGCTTGTTGTGCAGTTTGTTCTTTCGTTTGGTGGCACCGTATCCTGTAACCGAGTTAGAATTCTGAATGTTGTATTTTCACTCGCCGATGATACACATTACTCTGCATTGATTAAAAAATAACTACGTGAAACAAATGAAGGGGGAAAAAAAACGATGGAACATTTCATTCTCTAGCGTGGTCAAGGGATATCTATATAGGTCAAAAGATTTCAAGGGATATATGTATAGGTCAAGAGATGTGCCATAAACGAGCAGGTCGAGCTGGCCAACACACCTATTGGGTCAAGACTTTTGATACATAAATGCGCTAAATAGTGAGTGCAAGCTCAGCCAAAAAGGTTGCCCTTATACAAACCGGATGAAGAGAATAAGTAAATATGGAATACTACACTGATGTACGAAATGCAAATGATATATGTACAAACCTTTTCTACATACGATTGTATGGAAGACTTAAGATCAATATACGAAAATATGATTATTTTCTATACAAAGGTATTGAAAATACAGGCAACCACTCGAATATCTATACTCTAATGAATAATAATAATATTATCATATTGCAAACTAAATTGAAATTAGAATGTTAAAGAAGAAATGTTTATTTTGTCATGTCACATGCAGTTTTTAATTTGATGACACAAGCTAAACGTTCGCTTTCTCCATGGTAGTCGCAATGTCTGCAAACTTACTTGAATAGTAGATTTCAAAAAACTATTGCTCTGCATGCAAATCTTTTTCTTGATCACATGAGTCATTTCAAACACATTAGGTTCCCGGATGCCAGCAATCAAGCCGTCTTGTTTGCCTTGGAGATTGACCAAATGGTAGGCCTCATAAGAGAGCTATCAGAAGGTAATGGCAGGGAATAAAATAGTTGAATAACGTCTCAGGCGCCTTATCCTTTCCTAGCCGCGACAACAAAACACGCTAGAAACATCATCTTCTCTTTCTCTCCCAGAGAACAGGCTTCATTTATGACTATTCAAACATCCACCTTTGTATATACAGATTTGTGAGGTTTCTTTCTTTGAACCATGATCCAGGGTGTCCAGAATACATTTCTATAATTCAAAGGCAGGATATGCTTAGGAAACGTCACGAAAAGATATTGAATGGAAAACAAATGTCTCAAAGCCTGATAGAGCTGGCAGCCAGCAAAGCAGATTGCAGAATTCCCATACTCGTGGCTGCCAGAGATTTGAGCTGTGTGGGGAGAAATGAAGAAAGCCCTCTATCAGCAACTGACAGGGCACAAGTCAATCCTCTCCCGTGTTAAATCACTCCCTGTCTGAACTGAGCTGAATTCAGTACAGAAAAAAACTTTTGCCGATCAAAGAAATCATTGAAATCATTCCACGTGCCAATACCACTATGACAGAACTACTTGGAAGCTTTCGTAATATTGAATTTCGTAAGTTTGCTGGTCCCCGTTTATTTGCTGAACGCTCGCCGTTTTGGAATCCGTTTTTTCTTTTTCTCGAGAGCAAAGTTTGCGCAACAGTGGCGGTGAAAGTTTATTAGCATGCAATGCAGGATTACTCTTTAGATGTGGGTTCATCCGCATGATTTAGTTTCAGCGTGGAATATTACCCCATGGAAATTATGAGAGGAAAATCGATGTTCGTGCATCATCCCTCTCGCATCCAGACATCGATCTGCGAATACCTGATACAGTGCCCGCGTCTCACGATCTCAGGAATACAGGAGGGCGAGAAGTACAACGATGGCGTTCACTTTTGGCTCAAGGGGCTACACTTAGAAGTTATGATTTACAGATTCTGACCAGAAACTTCATCTGATAGTGAGACACCCATAGCAGAATTCTGCTTACTGAGAAATTTACGAAACCTATCAAACAATGTCAGTGAATGTCTATCTGCATGCAAAATCAGTCTGACTATAGCTTTCCAAATACGAATGGAAACCTTGAAATAAAATCGACCATGAAGATGTTCTGCAAAAATCACATTATTAACCGTAAGTCTGCGAGAGTTAGGGGAGCCACTGGACTCTGTAAAACCCGTTCATCAATATCACGAGAAGAAAATAAAAGAGTTCATTTAAAGATTAGCGTGCCTGTTTTACTAATCATCCTCCGAGGCAATCCATGTTGCTTAAAGGTCCTACCAGGGCTATCACCTCGTCGAAGACTCAACATGGATGAAATAAACCTCGTACATAACTCACTATAACAACACTATGACCCCCCCCCCCCCCCCCCCCCCCCCCCCCCCCCCCCAAGAAAACCGCCCACACTAAATTGTTTTAAAATCTTTCTCCTATAAAATTTTGGACAAGATGAAAAATGTTTATTTCTGTCAGAGGCTCCAAAATCGCATCAAGTGGGACATATCTGAACGAGGTTTTCATGGAGTCTGTTGTAAAGTGTTTATACCTGACATCACGTATGTCCCAGCACACTATAAGAACGTTGTACGAGTTATTCATCAAATAGAATGTACCACAGAGCTTATTTATCTTTTAAGACACGGGTGGATGTAAAAAGGAGTGGCTTGTGTGCAGTTGGTATATGACTTTTTTTTTTCCCTTTACGGTCGCCACTGGCACATGTTTAAAACTCTTTTAAGGTTTAGAGAGAATTGAAAGAGATTGTTTTCCTTTGGCGTTTTCCAGTCCATTTACCAGAGGCCTTTGACATAAGTCTGGGCTTTAGGTTTCAGATCACTGTGAGGGATAATTGATCAGTTCAACTCATTTGTAGCATTCCACACAAGCTGATTACTTCAAAGCCTCGAATGCCGACATGTTCGAGGAACTCTAGCAAAAGCTATGCTGTAACCAGATTTAAGCGAAGCGTAAAGTTCAAACAATTTCAGTAGTTGAGGGTGCTTTAGGTCATGGTAACTTTCAAAGCAGTAAGGGAGTTTGAAATAATGAGGAAGTCTGTGTATTGATCCTGGGCAAAGATGACGACAAAGAATTACAGGAAAATTGGGATGACAACGTCAAGAAGTGCGGCCTCTCCGTTCACTAGCTCTCAAAGATCCAAAGCACGGCAACAGATGGAGAAATGTTGTGAGGAGATCGTTGCGCTTCCACAATCCTACATGGTGTCTCAATACGCTAAATTAGCGCATAATGCACAAACACGAAAAACTGAAAAATAGTTTCTATTTACCTTGCACGATTTGAACTACACCATGCTCTAATCTCAGCTTCGCTTTATGCGTCTGATGTACGTTTGATGTCAGTCCACAGCACTGGAGACAATACAGAACGAGCTGTTATCAATATCAGAACATGTCCTCTCTGCGTTTCTTCTACCCTACTTTTACTTTGATACTTTGTGATCAGAAGGCGAGCTGCTGCTCAGTACTGGGACATGTGTCAAATACAGGATTCTTCTTCCATAAGTCAGTCCGACATTTGTTGTTTGTTATATCTTCATTTAAAATCTTTAAAATGCTTCACAATCTTTAGGCCTATAATCCAGGTATTTATGTTGGCTTTACATACAGCAGTTTGCACAACTGCAACTTGTAGGGCGAAATATCCTATCCTCTTTCAGTTTTTGAACACGATTTCTGCACAACAAAATACGGTTCTTTCTTCGTCAGTCCCCCAACACCCACACTAACCCCCTACTCTATCTCTGTCAGAATAGCCTCCCTTTCCTGGAAGCAAACACAGTATACTCCCTAATAATCGACAACCCCTTCCCCATCCCCTCAGAAAAGAATGTGCTGATCTGAAATTCCTTTCTGTATTTATGTCAGTGTTCTCCCACTCTTTGAGTAAGTCTACAAGTTAATTCAATATGACGATCCCCTCTTACAGAACAGAGCAGGAGGAGTCAGAGTCTGTCGTCTTCCAATTTACCACCGCCACTCGACACAATGCCGACTCCTGAACACTCAAGATTTCCCGGCTGTTTACCAGTGGTGGAGATAGTGGCAAATGATGGTGGTGGTGGGTGGTGGTGGGGGGGGGGGGGGGGGGGGGATGCAGAAGTAAGACACATAGAACAGCGTCTTTGCCACATTCATGCATTCCTGTTCTCCCTTGGAAATGTCCCCAATTTTGCCATCTCCCGTACGAGAAACTTGTGTGAACTGACATACGCAAGGATATTGCAAGCTATGATCTCTTTACAGAGAATGAAGATATAGTGATGTCTTGTACGCTGCTTGTCATCAAAGTTCACTGGACTTTGTGTTGGAATCCAAAATGTTGCATTTTAAATTAACAGATCACACAAAGTAAATCTGCATTCATTATAGGCAACAAATAAACAGTTAAAGGAAGTGACGGGGGAAAACGACTGATTGTTTCATCGACTCGCGTCGGTTAAGAGATACCTGTGTCAAAGGTTGAGAAGGTTCAGCTGGCCAAGGGACCTACTGGTTCTAGAAGGTTGAATTATGTGTGTCGCATAAGGATTACAGGTTCATCCTCGGTGGTAGCCCTTTCAGAATCTGAGTGAACGGAATGAGTAAGCGTGGAATACGTAGACCGATGTACAAAAATGTAAATGGTTTTGTACAAAGTTATTACAGATTCAGATACAGAAATATGTAAACTGATGTATAAAAAATCACAATTCCCGTACAAAACTGTCATTAAGTACAGGCAAACATTTCAAAATTTACGCTCCGATAGATGTAATACTAGTAAAGCTAAGATACAAGCAGAATGTAAAAGAAAAACATTCAGCTGGCCATACAATACGCGGACCTTTTTTTCGGAGTACGATGAAACCGATCAACACGTCTGCTTTCTTAATAGAAGTTGAATTCTGCACATTTCACCGAATAGCAAATTTGAAACTATGGCTCTGGATGCATATCATTACGTGGGTCATTTGAAACTCATCAGCTTCTCACAGACAGGTATTTAAAGCTATCCTGTTTGTCTCCGAGACTGACAGAGGTCTAATAAGACAGGACTTAGAAAAAAAAAAGCTTGAATGGTTTCTTTTTAGTGTGATTGCGCCTATTCCTTTTACACGAAGAAATCATGCGACCCACATCATCTTCCTCTTATACCCAGTGGAATAGTCTTGATTTATGACTTCAAAAAACGCCTTTCTAGAGAGAGATTACGGAGGGTCTGACCTGATCTATGATCGAGTGTCTCTGGAACATATTCGCATAACTCAAAGGTAGAAAATGCTGGGGAAACGTCATAAAGAGGATAAAGAACGAATGTGTGAAAGACCAATGGAACTAGACGGCTAGTAAGCCAGACTGTCGAACTTCCAAAGTCGGGGCTGCTGAAGTTTTGTGGAGGTTTACGGGGACGAATGAATGAAGCCTTTTTACAGCAACTGACTGGGTTTTAGTCAGTCCTCCTCCATACTAGTTTGGTTTCCCTGGAACGAGGTGAATTCATTAACGAATGTGGATCAAAGCAATCATTCTACATGCCATCACCATAACGATTGCACCAACTGGAAGATTTTGCAATTTCAAATGTGACAAGTTTTCTAGTCCCTGATTAGTTAATGGAAACGCGCCGCTTCAGAATCCGTTTTTTTTAAACATAATTACCAGAGAATGACATGAACGTTTCTAAGCACGCAACGTTGCAGTTTCTCTCTAGATGTCCTTTCATCTGCATGGCTTAGCCTGCTTTCAGTGCCGACATTAATCCATGTGATTGAAACGACGGGAATCCTTGTTTAGGTTGAAAGTTGCTGTGCTTGTAGCAGCCGTCTTGCATCCAGACACCGAATCTCAAAGATCACAAACAGTTAGGCTCACGAGCTCAGCACGTGAGAGAGAGAGAGAGAGAGAGAGAGAGAGAGAGAGAGAGAGAGAGGAGAGAGAGAGAGAGAGAGAGAGATTTGCTCATTCTTTGTAAATTCAAAAGATAACAATATATATATATATATATATATATATATATATATATATATATATATATATATATCTGTCTTCGGGAGGGATTGCGATAGTTTCTTCATGCAGCTAGTGAAGGGGTTTCATATTTATGATATACATTTTCCCATTTATTTCATCTTCAATTTTTTTTTTTCCCCTCTCAATTTCTAATCTTTGCCAAATCATTACTATAATGATGGAAGAATTGTTGGCCTGCGCTTGTTTTCCCCCCACTACTTAATTGTTCAGCAATATATATATATATATATATATTCAATTATAAACAAAGCTTGCTCATATATCTTAGATTGAAGAAATAGGGGGAGGTAAGCATTCATATCTGCAGTGGCAGACAATTCCGCCTAACTAACAGTATGTGCTTGAGTGGGTGAATGGGGAATAATAAATGCTTCACAAAATGAGCCTTCAGTTAGTGAGTTTTCTCCCCATTGGAGACTGTCTCCCCCTTGCAGACTATAAGCTTGCTGAAGTTTCATTTTGAGAAGCATTTATTATTTCCCATTCACCCACTCAAGCACATACTGTTAGTTAGGCGGAATTGTCTGCCACTGCAGATATGAATGCTTATCCCCCCCCCCCCCCCCCCCCCCCCTTCTTCTTCATTCTAAGATATAAGAGCAAGCTTTGTTTATAATTGATATTTTTTGCAGTCATGCAACACCTAGCTGCTCTGTAAGTTGCTGGAACGGTGCTGGTACTTATCCTTGGAATTTATTAGTTCATTATATATATACTAGTCACATAAAGTTAAGCACAGGCCTTTGCACACAGGGGGTTGATTCATCCCTTCAAAAAACATTGTTTTTTTTTTGTTATGCGGCAACCAATGATGGAATCTCACACAGCAGTGTGTAATCCAGCCTGTGTCAACTGGTAGTGCGCACGGGGGTCTTGGTGACCTCGTTACCGCGCGGGATAAAAAGTGCAAAGTTGCGTTAACTGTGCCTGTTTTGCATCAAGCTTGCTGGCGACACAAGATGTGTAAAATGAAAAATCTTTTTTTCCCGTGCAAGAGCAGTCTCTCAAGTGAGTTTTATGCCCCTTCTTTTGGCTGTTTAAGCGCGGGGTTGGTTACTGTCAGCCCTTTTCTCACCATGCCACCACGAAGAAAACTTAGCACCTTTGACAAAAAACCAGGGCGATTGCGTGGATACAAGATGGCATTGCAAAGGCTGAAGTGGCGCGACGACTTGGTGTGCATCATTCAGTTATTGTTAGACTGAATCAGCGTTTTAGGGCGACCAACAGCGTTGAAGAGAGGCCACGGTCAGGTCGGCCTAGGCAGACTACTCCCAGAGAAGATCGTTTCATCGAGAGGCAGGCCCTATTGCAGCGGGATACCACTTCCACCAGCATCCAAAGGCAGCTTCGTATGGCAAATAACACCATCCTCAGCTGTCAAGCCATACGAAGCGCCGTCTTCACCACTTCGGCCTCAGATCACGTCGCCCAGCTGTTCGACCACGACTGCTAGCAGCCCATAGGCTGGCTCGCCGAGCTTTCTGCCATCGTCATGTGAGATGGAACCAACAACAGTGGTCCCAGGTCCTCTTTTCAGATGAGTCGCGGTTTAGTCTTGAACACAATGACGGCCGAACTAGAGTTTGGAGGCGTGTTGGTGAACGTTACATTGATGCAGCTGTTCGCCAGACCAGGGCCTTTGGGGGGATCTGTTATGGTATGGGGTGCCTTCAGCCTCCACCACAAGACACCACTCTACCATATTGATGGAAACCTCACAGGCATCCGCTATCGGGATGAAATCCTGGCGCCTTTCGTTGTTCCGACCATGCAACGGATAGGACCCATGGCAGTCTTCCAAGACGACAATGCTCGGCCCGGGTGGCCGAAAACTTCTTCATTGTGCAGGCCGGCATCAACAGGATGATCTTCCCGGCGTATAGTCCCCGACCTCAATCCCATCGAGCATATGTGGGATGAGTTGGGGAGACGTGTGAAGGAGAACCATCCACCTCCCAGAGACCGCCAGGATCTCTTCCAAACGCTGCAACTGGAATGGCAGAGAATCCCTCAGAGGGTCATCAGAACACTGGTCAACTCGATGAGGAGTCGCTGCGTGGAATGTCTCGCCAATGGCGGTGGCCACACCCACTATTGAAATGATTTTGTGAACTGAACAGATTTTGCGAACTTTGATTTCGACCCATCCTCTGTTTAATTGTCTGTAAATCAACAACCGTTCATTCGATCCCAATGAAATTCAATGTACGTTGGAACAAGATAATGAATTAAATCTGTTCCCAATTTCAAAATCGTGGCTTTTATATTTTGGAAATTATGCGGGTACATGTAAACTGTGCTTAACTTTATGTGACTAGTATATATATATATATATATATATATATATATATATATATATATATATATATATATATGCCTGCACATGAGTTCGTTGATGTACAATACAATATGTCCCTTAAAAACAAAAAAAAAAAAAGAAAGAAAGAAATAGATTTCCTTTAAAAGAAATCTGTGCATCAGACACAACTATGCCATTTTTCTCAGTTTTCAACTACACTGTCAGTGAATTGTGCCACTGTGAATACACGCACATGCTAAAAACAAGTACAACGAGGGCGCTCATCAAATGTACAAATGATTACTTCCAAACATTTGTTATGGTTAACCACAGACTGTCACTAGAACTTCGTCTAATACAGTTTAAGACTCAAGGCATAATTCTGCTCATTGTAAAAATAGAATAAGTTGGTTAATCATATATAATAGAAAATTATGTTTTCAGTATACACGTGTGCGTGTGTGAAGTAATATCGTATTTCTCCGAATGAAAATATAAATTCTGGAGACGAGAAATGTTGCAGCAAGATCTTGAACATCAACGTAGAATACATCACAAATAAGGAAGTCTTAAGTCAGTCAAACGAGCCATCAGACTGCAAGACGAGCAACGGCTCGTTTTCTTATGTTCAAGTTCATGGAATGACGTCTGCACCAGACAGACATAACACTGCCGAGATCAGCGCATGAAGTGGTTGAAAACATGAGCAGGGCATGAACGGCCACAGAATTTGAGACTTTTTTTTTTAATGCTGATCGATGAGAATGAGGATGCACCAGATAGACGTAACACTGCAAGGTCATGCGCTGATCTCGGCAGTGTTACGTCTATCTGGTGCAGACGTCATTCCATGAACTTGAACATAAGAAAACGAGCCGTTGCTCAATTTCAACATATCTATGACGCGGTCCATCTTCTCTCTGTTACTTTTGACATTAGTTGGTTGGTTGGCTTTTTTTTTTTTTTTTTTTTTTTTTTTTTTTTTACTTCAAAGCTGTACAGTATAAAGCGACAGTCCGCACAACTGGATGGAACTAGAAGCCAGGTAATTGCGTACTATCCGTCCCTCCCTTTCAATTTTTTTGACCGCACCTGCCGCCGTGGCGAAGTGGTCAGCGTCGCGGACTCCCGGCTGGGAGGACGTGGGTTCGAATCCCATCAGAGTCATGTGGGTTTTTCTGCCCCGACCGGCTCCTACCCGGAGCTGAGTTTGCTGCGGGCTCAGTTGGGAAGACTGGGACCACACGGTCAAGTTTCACCCACTTAATGGATGCGTTTCTGAGAGTGTTGCTCAAATTTCCTGACCAACACTGCAGGTGCCTGTATCTCTCGGGCCTGGTTGACGCCGGGATATATTATGAAAGGAAGCGTAGAGTACAGCCCTGTCATGTAGTCTCTCAGACCGAAATGGAAATCCGTAGTATCATCATCTTTATCATCCTCATTCTCATCGATCAGCATTAAAAAAAAAAAAAGTCTCAAATTCTGTGGCCGTTCATGCCCTGCTCTCATGGTGACCTCAGTTTCGATGTCTTCTCCACGTCTGTGGCCTTGATTTGGTTCCGTCGGGGTCACCGGTATCGGCGAGTCCATGGGGGCTGTCGTTGGACGGACGTGGTGGCGCCCTCCGGGGGGGAGAGCTCACTCACGCCGGCTCCGCGATTAAGCAATTATTGTCGTCAGTAGGGGGCTTAGTAGGTGGCGTCCTGCGTATGCTAGATCAGAACAGTAGCCACTGAACACCACCGAAGTGACTCGGCAGCAGTGCAGTGTCTCCTCCGGTGGGTTGCCTCCTGACGACTTGACACTGACTGCTCCCTTGTGGATTGCCGGTGCCGGGGCTGCGGCGGGACCGGCCGGGCTGTGGCTGTGGACAGGGTGTCGGAATGAGCGGCGTGGGTGCACTGCCTCTGAGGTGGCGCAGAAGTTGGAACAGCAAAAAAAAAAAAAAAAAAAAAAAAAAAAAATTTTGACCGCGATCTTCCATCATCCAATATGCTCTCTCTCTCTCTCTCTCTCTCTCTCTCTCTCTCTCTCTCTCTCTCTCACTTCAGTCACTACTGTTTGATCAGAGCACGTCTCGCGCGCGGGGTTTGAGACCCTAAACCCTCAGTACTTGGGTTCCCCCCAAAAGAATAATCGTCACTTTCGAAAAAGACGTAGAAAAACGGTGATCCCTACAGATGAGAAGCAGTGGGTCAACTTATCAGTACAACTCACCGAAGACCAGTTACGGCTGCTAGCGTTTGGACCAAAGTTTTGCCCCACCCCCACTTCGTATAACGAAGAACAGTTGCTGTATGACACCATGGAAGGCCTGAGGAGGATCCGACTCAAAGAGTACTGGTTTGATGACACCCCCGCCCTCATTCCTTCTCGACCTCGGTTTTATAAAAAGAGCTTTTGGCAACCCACTAAAGGAAGATACACGAGGCTCTCGAGGCATACAGTTCCGCCATAGTGACTAAGGTGACTTCCCATGTCGCAGAGGGTCCCCAGCACCACAACCTGAGTAAGACCAGCAGAACCGCCCTTCACCAGTTGAGACAGTTGGTTCAGAACCGAACCCTACGCATTTCCCCGGCAGACAAGGGGGACGCAGTGGTGGTGCAGGACTTCAACCAGTATCATCAAGAAGCCCTCAAACAACTGAACAGCACTGATCACTACCAGCGCCGCAACGTAGATTCCATTGCTGCCATAACTGTCAACTCAAACTACTCATGAACCAGCTTCATGAAGAAAACGCCACTGACTTCAAGATTTATGAATGAATGGGACTAATAGACAAAGATGGCGTGAGAACACATTCGTTTTATCATCTACCCAAGATCCATAAGGACAAACAAAACCCGCCAGGCCGACCTACAGTTTCCGGCGTCAACGGCCCCACACAGAACGTCTCTCTAAACTGGTGGACCACTGGCTTCTGCCTGTCGTGCACAGCCTGCCCTTTTAGCTGAAGGACACCACACACGTTCTGCAACTCCTGGAGGACTGGAAGACCACTCTGCAGCCCTTTGGAGACCAGGTACTGATCGCCACTATTGACGTAGTGGCCTTTTACCCTAGTATCCCTCACGAGGAGGTGACCGTATCACGCGTGAAATGCTGCAAAACCAGACACCGCTCGGACTCCCATCCCCTCCATCTCCACACTTCTCCAGGTTGTCAACTATGTTCTTGACAGCAACGTCTTCGAGTTTGACGGTGAACTCTTCAATCAGATACAGGGCACAGCCATGGGCACACCGATGGCTCCAGCCATTGCTAACATATTCATGGGCTGGTTGGAGCGACGTCTGTTATCCCCATCCCCCTACACCATCGATCCTCAACACTGGCGCCGCTACATAGACGACATCCTGCTGTTGTGGATGCACGGAGAAGAGAGTCTTCTGCAGTTCGTCGGTGATTGAACGAACACCAAACCATCAATTTCACCTGCAACTATGGCCGTACCAGCGTGCCCTACTTGGACGTCGGCATCAGCCTAGTGGAAGGCCGCATCGTCACTGACGTCCATACAAAGTCCATTGATGTGAACATGTATCTCCCTTTCCACTCCAGCCACCGCCGGCACTGTGTCAGAGGTATCCCGTATGGCCAGTGCCTACGACTAAGAAGGATCTGCTCCGAAGATGACCTCTTCCAGAATAGAAGTAAAGAACTAGAAGCAAAGCTCCTAAGACGGGGGTACCCACGGAGACTTCTCCAAGCAGCTATCGCCAAGGTGTCGGCCATTCCCCGTAAGCAGACACTCGAATACACCTGCAAGCAAAAGAGAGCCGACAGAGTCCCTTTTATTATTACCAACGACCCCACCCCCCCTCCTATAGCTAGATGGCCGAGAGAGCTGATGCCTACATTACACCAGAGCCTACGGATGGAGCGGGCCATGCCACTTCCCCCTATTGTTGGAGAAAGGAACAGCATCAGCTTAAGAAGACTCCTGATGCCCTCTTGCCCACCTACACCCAAAGCCCAGAGTATGCCAGGGAGTTACAAATGCTCATCCAAAAAGGTGCGTACTCTGCGAGCGACATCTGGAAGAAAACCCACACCTTCAGCAGCGTCAGAACCGCAAGCAAATTTACCATCAGGACAAACCTAGGATGCAACATTAAGAACATAATCTACCTGGTGGACTGCGCGCGCTGCAGAGATGTCCAGTACATGGGTGTGACAGGCCAGGCAAGGGAAACGCTGGTCGCTCGTCACTTCCAGAGCACAGATCACCATCTGGACGACCTGAGAGTGACCGTGATTGAGCAGATCGGGGCGACAGGACCAGCCGCCCATACAGTGCGCAAGCAGAGGGAATGATTCTGGAGGTACACACTAAAAACTATGTACCCGGCTGGACTGAATGTCTGGGATTAGCGCCGGTGTGTGTGTGTGTGTGTGTGTGTGTGTGTGTGTGTGTGTGTGTGTGTGTGAGTGCGCGTGTGTGTGTGTGTGTGTGTGTGTGTGTGTGTGTGTGTGTGTGAGTGCGTGTGAGTGCGTGTGTGTGTGTGTGTGTGTGTGTGTGTGTGTGTGTGTGTGTGTGTGTGTGTGAGTGCGTGTGTGTGAGTGTGTGTATATGTTCAAATGCTTACAGTTTAGCTTTATTAGGTTCAACGTGTGGCGTGTGAGCGGCGCGCGCGCACGTGTGTGTGTGTGTGTGTGTGTGTGTGTGTGTGTGTGTGTGTGTGTGTGTGTGTGTGTGTGGTTGTGTGGGTGTGTATGCATGTGCGTGCGTGCGTGCGTGCGTGCGCGCGCGCGCGCGCGCGCGCGCGCGCGTGTGTGTGTGTGTGTGTGTGAGTGAGTATGCGTATGCGTGGGTGTTTTTTTCAGGCCTACAGTTTAATTTTACTACATTAAACTTTAGGTGCGTGTGCGCGCGCGTTTGTTGTGTGTGTGTGTGTGTGTGTGTGTGTGTGTGTGTGTGTGTGTGTGTGTGTGTGTGTGTGTGTTTTTAAAACAAATAACTACGTTGAAGATGATGACGGGGAAAAACTCGACGGATCATTTCATTCCCAGGGCGGGGTCGAGAGATTCCTGCGCCAGAAATGAACTGGTGGAGCTGGTTCAGGGACCTATTAGACCAAGAATTTTGAAGTATTATTGTGCTGAACAGGGATTGCAAGTTCAGCCCGTAATGTCCCTGGATGAAGGGGATGAGTAATTACGGAGTACTTAAATACGAATGACTTGTGTACAAGCCTATTGTAGAGACGGTTATATGGGAAAACTTAAGATCAATATACGAAATATTCGGTATAAAGCTAATTACGGAATACTTAAATACGGATGACTTGTGTACAAGCCTATTGTAGAGACAGTTATATTGGAAAGCTTAAGATCAATATACGAAATATTCGGTACAAAGCTAATTACGGAGTACTTAAGTGCGAATGACTTGTGTAGAGACAGTTAGATGGGAAAACTAAGATCAATATACGAAATCTTTGGTACAAAGCTAATTACGGAGTTCTTAAATACGGACGACTTGTGTACAAGCCCATTGTAGAGACAGTTATATGGGAAAACTTAAGATCAATATACGAAATATTCGGTACAAAGCTATCGAATTTACAGGCAAATACTTGAATAATTGTACTCTGATAAATGTAATTTGATTGCAAACCGACACAAAATCGGAAACAGAAAAAAAACCTCATCACACCATATATGCCTAGATATTTTTTTTATTGTGTTGACTCGAGCAGAACGTTCGCTTTCTTCATTGAAGTTGCAAATTCCTGAACATTTTATGAAACAGCAAAATTCAAAAACTATTGCTTTGCAGGCATACCCCTCTATTTGATCACGTCAGTCATTTGAAACGCGCATCAGGATCTCAGACGATCGCAGTCGAACCGCCCTATTTATCTCTGAGACTGGCTGAGTGGCAGACCTCATAAGAAAGCCACCGAATGGGAATCACAGGGAAGAAAGGTTGGGACAACTTCCCTCGCGTGATTGCGTCCCTTCCTTTCACAGCAGCGACAACAAAACGCGCTAAGAACATCTTCTTCCCTTTCTACCCCGGAGAACCATCTTGATGTATGACTATTCACACATCCGCCTTTCTAGATAGAGAGATTTGGGAGGGTTCTTTCTTTGAACCATGATCCAGGGTGTCTGGAATACATCCTACGACTCAAAGGCGGGAAGCGCTTAGGAAACGTCATGAAAAGAAATTGAATGGAGAACAAATGTCTGAGAGGCCGATGGAACTGGACAGCTAGCAAAACAGATTGCTGAACTTGCGAACTCGTGCCCGCTGAAGTTTCCTGGAGCAATATTGGGAGGAATGAAGAAAGCCTTCTGTCAGTGACCGACCGGGTCCACGTCAGTCCTCCATTATTAAAGCATTCTCTGCGTGGGATGGAATGAATTCAGAAAAAAAAAAATGTAGGTCAAAGAAATCGTTCAGTGTGCCAACACCGCTATGACTGGAGCACCTGGGAGATTTCTCGAACCTCAAATGTATTGGGTCCTTTAGTCCTCGCTATTTCATGGAAACTATCTGTTCTGCAATGGCGTTCCACATACACTGCAGAGCAATGGCCGTGCACGTTTCTGAGGATATAATGCTGAGATTGCTCTTGCTTTAGTTAATGGAAAACAATATCGGAAGGTGGCCTGTACTGAGCACCATTTCGTCCTCTCATTCTTACATTATAGGGCGGGTGAATCTCAGCTGCTTTACCGCGCGAGCTTCTACATGGGCTCAAAACAAGCAAATAAATCAGTCTGCTTTGGTGGAAAACCACTCTATATCACGTGTATATTGCAAAACTTAAATCACGTTTCTGAACACTATGTACTGTTACACACTGTGGTCTGAAATCTTCCAAGACTTTCAAGACTGAATCCTTTGTTTTTATCTTAATTCACACGCTTGCAGACTGGGGGCTTTTACAAGGGATAACATAGCTATGCTGGTAAATCACCACCATTTTGCACCGTGTGGGTCAGGCAGCCACTTTGGTGATAAGAATGATTTTTTTTTCATGCTACATCTATGTTGTGGCCATGCTGAAAAAGTACAAATACATTGAAGGTTTTGCCCATTGTTGGCATGTTTCTTTTTTCGAGTGGGTGGGGTGTTTATATACATACATGTGCTTGCATATGTGTTGGCGTTGATGAATAATGTGCACGTGCACACAATAGTGTTATCGGCACAAACATATATGCCACATCAAAACACAACGCTGCATTCAAAATTAGGCTATACCGAGAGCGGCAGGCATTACCCTTGAATTTGGCCGTCCCAGATATAAAAAGTGGAAAAAAAAAAAGATTTTTTTTGTCAGTGCCCCAAAATGCGAAATCCGAAGGGATAAACATATCACAGTGTGGATCACCTGTGTCTACTTTCGACATTGTGTACGATTTTCCACCACCTAACTGTCCAAAAAAAAGAAAAAAGAATAAAAAGCTGGAATCTCATGAACAGTTATCAGACCCCCCCAAAAAGTTTCCTGAACAAAGCCAGGAGAGTGGCCCACAAAGGCAGTAACAAAAAAGAGAAGCAGACAGTAAGCAGAACAAACAGTTAAAGAAGAAAGGCGGAGTCAGAGAGGCAGAAAAGAGGAAGTAACTAGCACAGAACTTGCTGAAGGCGGCGGAGATGAACTGTGTACCAAAAGAGCTCCCGGCATGCCCACCGGGACCCGTGATGGATGACCTCCGATGCAGCCCAGTCCTAAAATTTGTGGTTTGGAGAAAAGCATCGTCCTTGCCTGCCCTTCCCTTTTCCACGACCAACTCCTCCCAACTTTATTTTTCATGTCACTGCAATTTTACAATTCAGCGAACGAAGCGCATTGTAGTAGCTGGATGTTTGTAGCCTACCTTCCTCGGATTTGCTTCTGCTGTCTCATCCTCTATACCTTTTCAGTCTGACCTTGCAATCGTCTTTCATGCACACGTTGTCCCGTGAGAGATTCTGGGTGCTTTAAGTAAGTGTAGCAATAAATCAGTTAATCCGTATTAAAACAACAGGCCTACCCCCTTTTTGAGGAAAGTACCGCCTTCTGGTTTACGCCCAGTCTGTAAACGGATGCTCGGAAATTCCTACTGTGATGACACTATGATCAAAGGCAATCAATCTTTGTCATTTGATCATCTGAGAGCTGGAAGCTATGATAGAGCGCTCTGCTATGGTGGTACGTTCCAATTACTACAATAGCACACTTACAGACAACCGTGTTCTCTGATCATCAGAGACCTATAGAACCTTGGATAAAATACTTGGGTACGCTTGAACAACGTGCGTCAGTATTGTGTTCAAAGGTAGCCTTTCTAACTGGTAAACAGAGCTTCAGTCTTGAATACTCGCGACAGTGGACAAGCGGCACACAGAACAAACAAGGGAGCTTCAGGTTTGCAGTTATTATGAATACCTCTCGTTTTACCTACACTCGTTTCGCTTTCTCTTTGATCTTGGTGACGTCACCCCCTTCCCCTGCCCCCGCATCACCCCCCCTCTCCCCACCCTCAGCGGGTTTCAAGTCTGACCTGCCGTCCTTTCGCTTACCCTTCCTGTTTCGCTTATTACCGAACCTCGAATTACCAGGTCGATGTTCAATGAAAGAAAACTGTACCTGAGACGTGTGTAGACACGCGTGCGCGCACGCGCTCACGCACACACACACACAAGCGCGCACGCGCGCACACACACACACACACACGAGCGCGCACACGCGCGCACTCACATAATACGCCCCTCCCCACCTCAGGACACACACACACACACACACACACACACACACACACACACGACACGCACACACGGTTCATCATTCCATCTGCAAGGACAATTTCGAAAGATATCCTTTCTTAAATACCTGGCCGCAAGTATGGTATAACACTGGATATAGCTCACTGCTACCCTTGGGCATGACATCTGCATCATACCACGATTCAGTGTCAGTCCAGCTCACTAATCGTGGCCTTTTCAAGGCTGGAAACTTGATCAAAGATCATCCACCTTTTTCATTCGACAGCCAGAGAGCTATAAACCTTGGACGTTCCATCTGTCATAACAATGTGCTTAAAAAATCTCCTTTGTCACCTTTTTTTTTTTATCTGAGCTATAATCTTGAACGCAAGAATTTTTTTTCGTTTTTGCATTCATCCGACAGTAATACTGTGCTTCGATGTGATTTGCCATCATCATTTTTATTGATCAAACGGCACTATTTCACAGCACTGCAGTTCTTTTGTGACGTTGAATTACGATATTAAGTGTTTTAAAGGAAAGGTACCATTGTCATTTGATAATCTGAGCAGTGTATCACCCCGAATACAACGCTCTAATCATGCTTGACTATTCAAACTGCCACGTCACCGTACAATATAACCTATTTCTTTGACAATCACGAGAGTGTTATTCTCGCATTTAGAATGTTGTTACGCTAGGATATTTCACCTGCGATACGAGAACTACTTGTGAGTTGATAATCCCAGATTTATAACTTTGGCTGTAGATCTGCCCATTGCTGTAAGTTTACACTCATTTTTCTGTTCGAAGGCCATAGCTGTTTAAATTTGAGAAAAATTCTGACTATGGCCACCTAAATGTCGATTCCACACACACACCCAATGATCTGGATCTCCCTATCCCAAACGAATACAGTTGGTTACCCGGAACTTGTAAGGGTGCATGCATCGGGTGGCCCCCTGATGGTTCAGTCAGAAAAACGCCAAACACACTGAGAAAGTGTTCAGAATAAGGAGAACGAACAAACATTAATCGAAGTACGAAGGCAAACAAAACGACACAAATCCCACAACAACAACGTGTGTCCGTGCACCAATCACCATGGACACGACAGTATAGAGAGTGGGCGACAACAAAACATAACTTTGTCAAAGTACCTACCAAATGTTTAAAGACCTTAGAAATCGAAATGACAACACACCTAGCATTGCTTCCTGAAACAGTGGCGATAGAGGTAATAATAGCGTCACTACACCTACCGAGGATTTAAGAGACAGTGACTATGGGAATCATAATAAGAGGGAAAATATGTCCGTGCAGGTACAACAAAAACAATGCCAACGTAGTCCATCCTACTACAGCCGTCACGCTTTCCCCGTTTTGGGGTGTAATAATGGGAGTACTGACAAACGCATACATTGATGCAGCTGCTACGGGATTCAGGGAGACTGTGGCAACGGTACCGACAGAAAACGAACCATGCAACTGCCATGGGTTGGGGGCATTGACGTTAGAGGTTGACGACAACCGATTCAAAGATATCCCTACACCTTTGCCAGCTTCAGGGTCACAGAGATGATAGGAGCGGAATGGCAATAACACACACACACACACACACACACACACACACACACACACACACACACACACACACAAACAGATTTACAAAGAGAGAGAAGCAACTAGAATATTATCAGGCGGATAACAGCAGCAGCAGCAGCAGCAGCAGCAACAACAACAACAACAGGGACACACAACAGAACAAAACCACATTATCAGATGCACTCACCACGGGTTTGAGGGAGACGGTGGCGATGGGGGTGTCGTAGATGGTGACCTGCACGGCGCAGTCCAGGATGTAGGCGCTCTGCACGCGCAGCATCCAGCGACCTTTGTTGGCGGCCGACACGGTGATGTCGCACACGTCCCCCGGCGAGAAGCGCTTCCCCCCGGACCCCTTGATGGCCACGGCGTCCTTGCCTCGCAGGTATCTGTTGCAGTTCTCCCCCGCCAGGGTGTCTGCAACACAGGGACGAACAATTCATGTAGAGACTTTGTTTTTATTCCAATGAGTGAAGAGAACTGAACTCTGATATGGCATATAACAAGATCGCATGATCTTGCTATATTGTCATAGCAGTGAGTATGTTCATGTTAAGACTGTCTTTTTTTTAAAAATTCTTTTGAGGAACGAAAACAATGGTATGACTTACTTACATCACAAGATCCCGTGATCTTGCGATATTGTCATAGCAATAAGACTTTTCATTCCATTGAGAAAAGAAAACTTTGCTACGGTTATATAACAAGATCCCATGATCTTGCTATATCATAGCAATGAGTATATTCATGTGAAGACTTTTCTGTCTCTTTTTATTCCATTGAGGAAAGAAAACTTTGCTACGGCCATATAACAAGATCCCATGATCTTGCTATAATGTCATAGCACTAGGCATATTCATGTGAAGACTTTTCTGTCGCTTTTCTTTCCATTGAGGAAAGAAAACTTTGACATGGTCATGACACAGATCCCATGATCTTGCCAACTCCTCATAGCAATGAACATACCTATGTTCAGACTTTCCTGCCTCTTTTTATTCCATCGAGGAAAGAAAACTTGACACGGCAGTGTAACAAGATCCCATGACCTGAACTAGCGGGAACAACCTTCCAGGGAACTTCGACGGACGGAGGGAGACGGAGTGGAAGGACTCAACACCACGAGGGACTGACAACACTGCAGACTGGACAGGGAGAAACGTGTTCAGTGAGCCGACCCTTGGCACACAGCCGACAGAGCCGGAGGAACGTGGTGAACTGTTTTTTTCAGATCGGCGCCCTGGTGACCGACTACCCACGAGTTAAGGAAGAAGAAGAAGAAGAAGACAGGAAAAAGATGGAGGCCTGACAGAGGCAGTTGGTTAGAGTACCGAGATCAGAGTCTAGTCATGGTGGCACCCAGAACAAACATGGCTACTTTTCCCTGCCTGTCTCAGTGTGGTGTTGTTCTGGGTATTTAGTATTCAATTCCTTTGGGTCTTTCTAGGATAGACAATGCCGTCTGTCACACAGTAACAGGGCCATAGACAACGTCATCTGTTACACTAACAGGGCCATAGACAACGTCATCTGTTACACTAACTAACAGGGCCATAGACAACGTCATCTGTCACAGTAAAAGGGGCCATAGACACACGCCATCCGTCACAGTAACAAGGCCATAGGCAACGCCATCTGTCACACGAACAGGGCCATAGACAACGCCATCTGTCACAGTAACAGGGCCATAGACAACGCCATCTGTCACAGTAACAGGGCCATAGACAACGCCATCTGTCACAGTAACAGGGCCATAGACAACGCCATCTGTCACAGTAACAGGGCATAGACAACGCCATCTGTCACAGTAACAGGGCCATAGACAACGCCATCCGTCACAGTAACAGGGCCATAGACAACGCCATCCGTCACAGTAACAGGGCCATAGACAACGCCATCCGTCACAGTAACAGGGCCATAGACAACGCGCCATCCGTCACAGTAACAGGCCATAGACAACGCCATCTGTCACAGTAACAGGGCCATAGACAACGCCATCTGTCACAGTAACAGGGCCATAGACAACGCCATCCGTCACAGTAACAGGGCCATAGACAACGCCATCCGTCACAGTAACAGGGCCATAGACAACGCCATCTGTCACAGTAACAGGGCAATAGACAACGCCATCTGTCACAGTAACAGGGGTGTGGCCTCTAGGTCAGAACGTAACTGTTAATGTCTCGCTTCACTAGGCGCACATTGTCCAGAGATACAACAACAGAAAAAAAAAAAAAAACAAAAAAAAAAAAAAAAAAAAACTAAAAGAGAAAAAAAAAAAAATCTTCTCAGATTGTTTGAAACATTCCTGCAACAATGTAGGTGTTTGTGAATAACTTAGTTATCCACCTGTGACATTTTTTATCTCTTTCAAGAAAGAATAAAAAAGTGGTCGGTTTGAACATAATTTGCTGTACATATCGATGTTCCGACAGTTCCGCTTCAAGCTCAGAAAAAGCAGATAACAGTCATAAAAACCATGGAGACATGAATCAACCAAATTGGGTGACTTTTTTCTTTCTCTCTTTTTGTTGTAACCGACCAAGTCCCCCTGCCTTCTTTCCTCTCATTCAAAAAAAAAAAAATCTGATCCCGTGGCGTTTACTTTAATTCTTACATGTTAAAACTATTTGCTGACTACTGGTTCTCAACGTTACACTCATGCCATTACGTTCAGTTTGTCAGCGTTATGTATGAGGATATTCTTGTACGGTTTTGACGTCATTTGTTACTCTGTGTAATAAATATTGAATGCGTTGCGGCACGGTTGCTGCTGGATGTGTTTCAAGTGGAAATAGAACCATTATCTGTGGGAACATTAAGAAATGAAATTTCAGGAAGGCAAATGAAATCAGATGAACGGTCAATTACGTTTAAGTTAACTACGTTCCCCCAACGACAGACGTCCTACAGGACCAATGCACGATAATCTTTAGCCGACGTCGCTTTTTCACAATTTCCGACAAAGTCCCTCACGACCCATTCGCTTCACACAGACTTGACCGTGTCTCGCCCTCTGGCGAGGGCGCAGGTCTCTGAAGACTCGTACTCTTTGAACAGAAAGCCCCTGTGAAACGTATGGGTCGCGAGGGAGAGACCTGTATTGTCGGGAATGTGCAGTGAAAAGCGACGGCCGGTAAAGGATCAAAGATCGTCCGTCGAGAAAGCACGTGGTTAGAAGAGACAACCATGGAAAGAGAATTACGTCCACCTGGAAGATTAATGGAGGACAGCCGCCATGGAGGGGAGCACCTGTGGTGATCGTCTGATCAAAGTAGAATAATAGTTCATTGTTGTATTCTGCTCAGTCGACCACGATGCCAAGCAAGGGCAGCAAGAATTATGGCAAGGCAAAAAAAAAAAAAAACAAAAACAAAAACCAAACAAACAAAAAAAAAAAACAAAAACGACGGTAATATACATTATGCACGATGCCCTTCGAATTTCTTCCTCCCAAAACAGTTCTGATACTCTCGATGATCTGTCAAAGTGATCTGCACACTTACTGCTGTACGCTACCCGACATAAAAGAAAACTGCTACATCTCTGTCATACGGCTGACCACTTTACGCAAACACATTTTCCACAATACTATTGGTATGGAGGCAATGACGAGGGACCGCAGTGCCGTGGATACACCTGGATGACCCTGACTGTTCGTGGCCGAAGGACAGATAAGTGGCACGGGCACTGACCGCTTCGGAATATATTTTCCTACACGCCCCCTCCGTTCTTCCTCTGATGACCGAATTTTTCGAATTCCCTCATATAACCAAAAGCAGCACGGTCCTAGAGTATTCTCATTTTCTGCGGCAATGCTCTGGAATTCACTACCTCTCCATCTACGTCATGCCCCCTCCTTTCCGACTTTCAAGTCCGTACTTAAAACGTATCTGTTCAAACGCCAGTTGCAGGATACCACCTGAAATATTACTAAATTACTACAGGTCACTTGCACATTTTGCTCGTGTACAAATGAGCTGTTCACCGGTCACATTGTTTATGTGTGCAACATTATGTTCCAGTGTGTGTGTGTGTGTGTGTGTGTGTGTGTGTGTGTGTGTGTGCTAATACTTTTTAGATGTCGAATTGTTTAAAACTTGTATAGCGCCCTATAGCCTGCGTTGTTAGGATGGGCGCCATAGAAATTGTCATTATGATTGTTTTATTAATGCTACTGAGAGAAGAGGTTGAATGGGGGAAGGGTGGAGTTGGAAGGCAGAAAAATAAGAGAAAAAGAAGAAAATACTAATTTCAAAGTAAGGTGTGCGTCTGTGTGTCTGTGCGCGCGCAAACACACACACACACACCGACTACATTTGTGTTTTCATTATACCTCAGAATGCGACTAGGGGTTGTTTGGTACAGACACATTTTTTCCTGATACCCAAAACAGTTCCAAAGGATAAGTATTTGCCAGAACATCCAGCACTGGATTAGAAGAATCCAGCTCCGTCTCCGGCGAGAGCTGGCAGACAAACGGCTTCATCTGCTGACAGTAAACCATGGCGCCTGCTTGCACAGCAGTCCCCTGCCAATGCCCATCTCCAGATCCGCAACAGCCCTTCCCTCTTCACAACCGTCATCATCCCCTTCATCTTACCACTGTCTCTTTCTGTCTCCCTTCTTCTTCCAGTCCGATGTGTGTGCGTGTGCGTGTGTGTGTGTGTGTGTGTGTGTGTGTGTGTGTGTGTGTGTGTGCGCGCGTGTGTACGCGAGCAAGCATGCACAAAAGTAGAGTTTTATATGTAGTCATTTCCTAACTTCATCTATGAGGCCAAAGCCTATCGGAATACAAGATCTGAAATCAATTTTGTAACAATTTGACATCGCAAGATGGGAGTACCGCTGGCGTCCAAAACGCACACGCACACAAGCGCGCGCGCGCGCACACACACACACACACACACACACACACACACACACACACACACACACACACACACTGTGACAGCATATTACCAGACAGGTCCACAGCCCCCACTATTCCAGCATAGCTTTCAACCTGTCTGCCATGCCGCCTTTTAGTGGAAGTGGACTTTATAAACTCGCCTCACTGTGATTAGACTCTCTCTCTCTCTCTCTCTTTCTCTCTCTCTCTGTGCACCCTGCGGGATTAAAAATAAAGGACGGAAACGCGGAGGCGTCAACAGAGCCCCTCCCCCTCCGTTCTATCCCCCTCCAACCCCCGTCCCACCTCTGTGCCCCCCCCAAAAGTCTTCAGCGAGAGAGATCGTTTCCTGCGGGCCACCTGAGGGAGTGCACATGTCCACCCTGTCGTCAGATGGCACGGAACCACGCCCGGAGTGGGTGACCCTCGACTGGAAAACAAACCTGTGGGCCATGCATCGCGTGATCGGAAATGGAATTGCCTGGCGTAGCTGATCGGGAAATCAAAAACAAAAACGAAAGAACGAAGGAACAAACGACAGCAACAAAGAGTTGGGTTCGGATTCGGATCGTCGTCCAACGTTATTTACGGCCTTCGTTTTGAAGGAAGGGGAAAGGATGGGAGGGGGGGGGGGGGGGGGGGTTTGGAGGAAGGGGCAGAAAAGAGGCAGATGGGGCAAATCTTGTGACTTTTTAAAGTTCGCTTTCCCATACATTCTCTCTCTCTCTCTCTCTCTCTCTCTCTCTCTCTCTCTCTTCCCCCACAGACATACACACGCACAGGTGTGAATGTGTGTGTGTGTGCGTGTGCGTGTGTGTATGTATATGCGAACGTGTGTGTGTGTGTGTGTGTGTGTGTGTGTGTGTGTGTGTGTGTGTGTGTGTGTGTGTGTGTGTGTGTGTGTGTGTGCGCGTTCGTGCGTGCGCGTTCGTGCGTGCGTGCGTGTGTGTGTGTGTGTGTGTGTGTGTGTGTGTGTGTGTGTGTGTGTGTGTGTGTGTGTGTGTGTGTGAGAGAGAGAGAGAGAGAGAGAGAGAGAGAGAGAGAGAGAGAGAGAGAGAGAGGAGAGAGAGAGAGAGAGAGAGAGAGAGAGAGAGAGAGAACCCCTAAACACCGAGAAAGGAGAGAAGATTCAGTTTTCCAAGAAATCAAGAGTGGGCATTACTGGGAAAGTAAAGGAGAAAAAAAACGAAATTGGCCGGCACAAGACTTAATTACGACTTCCGGGGTGTCGGATTTGTAGATAATAACGCTTTTGGGGGAAGAGAAAAGGAAGAGGCTGCGTCTGATGGTTAAGAGCAATGAATTACAGGATTGGGGAGGGTAGAGGGGAACGAAGGGGAGCCTAAGGTAAAAACAGTTTGGGACGAGAGTCCGAAGGTCTGGGGGGGGGGGGGGGAGAGTCCGCAGGTTTGGGGGGAGAGTCCCTCACCTTCAGACAGACTTTCCTTCATGATAATTGGAAGTGACATTTTTGGAGGGACTCCAGTTCTTGGGGGGAGGAAACTCCCAAGTATTAGGCTAAAGGGGTGGTGGAGGAAGAGGAGGAGAGGAGAGAGAGAGAGAGACTGTCCGTTCGCTTCCAAATCAGACATGGTAGCCCCTTTATGCCAAAGGGCACTCTCTTCTTCATCTTCGTGTGAGGAGAAAGGGAGGAAGGGCAGGTCTGTTCGTTTCCTTATGAAGGACGAGGTAACCCTTTTTGCCAGGGGCCACTCCGTTTTTTTTTTTTTTTTTAAAATCTCGGAGCGACAGACACCTGGATGCCCGACCCACAAAATAGCGAATCTCAGCTGTCACCCAACAGCCGTGTGACGGTGATCGATCACCTTCTTTCTGGCCTCCAGCGTCCCTCCCCTGCCCTGCCCATGCACTCCATATAATTACAGACCTGCTGGGCTAAGACTTTCAGAGGGTAAGAGCAAACAAGGAAACCAGATTGAGTCGTGTTAAGAACCTTGCATAACCGGAGCCGATTGGAAAACCAGTGGGGAGTGGTGGGGAGAGAGTGGTGTAGCGCTATAGGGTGGAGGTATTAGGTTGAGGAATAGTGTGGAAGGAGTGAGGGAGTATGAGGGCTTCAGGTGGGTATGGGTATGGGGGGGGGGGGGGGGATTAAGTGGAGGAGCAAGAAACTGGCAAAACGAAAAAAAATTTAGGTCAACAGTACGCACCTGAAACCTAACTATTAACGGGCATCAACATGAACTTGATGGTGTGTGATGGGTGCGATGCAAAATCGAGCAGGCAAATGGACACAAACGCAATACCCCCCAACTGTGCGCACAAACGAGGGAGAAACGCAAATCTGCACAGTCGGATTTGCCCTGGTGTCCAGACATTAGCTGGAGAAAAACGGCGGCACTGTCCAGTGCTCATCCCTCTTGAGGGACTGGCCTGCTGTGTTCTTAATCTCTGAGGAGGGAGTGGATGGATTCCGATTCCTGGTCAGAAACGCTAATTACCTCTCCACCCCTCCCCCCTTTTCTGTTCTACTGAAAGAGGCAGTGATCCTAGCTACCAAAGGAACCTTTCTAGAGCTGGTAACCCATTTACTGCAGTGATTCCTCAGAGTTCGTAACCCCCTCTCTACCCCCCCCCCTTTTTTTTAACCAAAGGATAACCTTGTTTTCTTAATCAGTGACAGCTCTTAATCAATCAGTGACGTAAGCCTCCCCCCCCCCATGTTTGTTTTTTTACTATGACGACTGCTTCTCTAAAATCAGGAGAATGGGGAGGGTGTCTGGTTCTTTATGAAACATGAATGCATTTTTTTTGGGGGGGACAGGAGGGAAGAAGAGTGTTTTTTCATTGACAGATAACATATTTGAGGGAGGTGTGGTGGTAGGCAGGAGGGTGAGGAAGAGTAGGTAGCAGTCTTTGTATGGGGAAAGGGGCTGGGTCTGCTTTTAGTAAGACGTAATACTGTTTCTTTGGACTTTGTTCTTTTAATAAGATTTAATTTTTTTGGTGAATGACTGGTTCTAAGTGAGAAGTAGCAGTGTTATGGAGACTCTGGTTTATAATGTGAATGTGGAAATCCCTTAAAGTGATAAGATACAGGCGAGGTGAAGGAAGAGGAGGGATGGACGGTTTTTTATTTCCTAATTAAAGATGAACAACCCTTGGCAGCAGCCACTCTGATTCTTCATCTTTGTGTGTGGACGAGGCGAGGAGGTTCTACTGCGCCACAAATGGCGATCCTTTCTGCCAGGGGCCACTTTGGTCCTTCAGTTTGTTGTGACGGAACCTCCTGAGGCCCGGCCCGCAAATAGCGGAAATCGGCTGTCACACAACGGGCGTGTGACGGTTATTAATCACCCCCCATCTGGCCTCTGACACCCCTCAAGATTCAGCCCATGCTCTACTCTCCACCACATTACAGATCTGCTGACTTTAAGACAGCAAGAACTAAAAGAAAGCCTGCTTGCATTTTGTTGTTGCAGAAACGTTGCATATCTGGAACAGACACATGAAGAGTAGGGAAAGAGTGGAGTGGCAGGGGAAGTGGTAAGGGCTGGTCATCAAGCAGAGGAACATTAGGTAAGTCGTGTGTAGGGTGAGGGGAGGACGAGGCATCGAAGGAAGGAGCGAAAAGCAGTGCCGCCAATGGGGAAAAAAGAACGTCATGGGTCTCTGTGGTTTGCATAAAAAATCAAGCCATTAACAGGCATCAACATAAATTCGATTGCGTGGCAAGGCGCAATGCAAATCAAGTCGTCAAACAAAAAAACTTGATTTTCTAGCCGTGCATGCAAACAAGGAAAAAACGTAAGTTTGCATAGTGTGGTTTGCCCTGGTGTCCAGTCATCAACTGGAGGAACTGTAAACTGAGATGGTCCACTGATGACCACCTTTGGGGCAAGGGTTGTGGTTTTCTTCATCAGGCAGTAACTTCTGATGACAGAGACGAAGTCTGACTCTTAATCAAGAGATGCTAAGAATCCCCATTCCACGTCATTTTTTTTTCTTCTTTTATTGAAGCAGCCTTGTTTTCTTTATCAGAGATGGCAGCCCCGGGTTATCATGTGGGACTTGTTTCGTTTTATCAGAGCTGGTGGCCCCTTTTGGTTGAGAAAGGCTGTTAACTTTTTTTTTTTAATAACGGGGTCTGTTTTGCTAAACAAGAGCTGGCAACTCCTTATACTGAGAAGTCTGGTTCTCTTACTTAGAAAGTCTTCATTTTGCTCAGGAAACCTGTTGTTGATTAGACACAGTTACCCTTGTTTACTAAGGGGACCGGTTCATAGCTGGAAAGCCCTTTTGTTGACAGAACCTTTTAATCAGATGGTAATCCGTCTCCCTTTTTTTTTTTAAAACAGAGGAAGTCTTGTTTATTTCTCAGTAAGAGCCCCTTGTTGCTAGGGGGAACCGAGTCTCTTACTCGAAGGTGGTAAACTCTCCACTGAAGGAGACTAGCTCTCTTAATCAGAGCTGGTACCCCTTTTGATTGAGGACATTGGTTCACTATACCCAGAATAGTGGAGGCTGGTTGTTTAAGTGTGTGTGTGTGTGTGTGTGTGTGTGTGTGTGTGTGTGTGTGTGTGTGTGTGAGAGAGAGAGAGAGAGACTGAGATAGAGAGAGAGACAGAGAGAGAGAGAGAGAGAGTGAGAGTGAGGTGGGGAGATAGTGGTGGAAGGGAGACTTTTTATTGAGAGGTGATTAACTATTTGGTGGGGAGGGGTCGAAAGAGAAAGTGATTCTGCAGTATGAGTTTTTAGACGGGAAGGTAAGGCAAAGAGTATCCACCTCTTTACATTACTGGTAATAACGAAGTTTCTTGTTGTGGCGGGGGAGGGGGGGAGGAGTGATGAAGGGGAGGGTAAAGATGCAGTCTGGTTCTTTACTATTGTGTAATAACGATGAAGGTGAGGGAGTGGTAGAGGTAATAAGAGACAGTAACCTTCAGAGAGACTGGTTCTCAGTAATATGAAATTACACTTTGGGCTTCTTGAAAGTGGAACCCCTACGGTTGATAGGGTGAAGCGGGGGCAGAGGAATAGGAGTGAAGGATGGTCGATTTCCTAATTAAAGACGGAAACTGTTGGGCCCAGGGGCACTTTGCTTCTTCATCTCACTTTGAGCAGAGGAGGGGGGGGGGGGGCGATCTGGTCATTGCCTTATCAAGGATGGTAACTCTTCTTGCCAGGGGCCACTTTGGTTCTTCATCGTGATGTGACAGACCCCCTGAGGTCCGGCCCACAAACAGCGGAAATCGGCTGCCACACAACAGTCGTGTGACGGTAATCGATCGCCTCCCATCTGGCCTCCAACGCCCTCTACACTGCTCGGTCTGTGCTCTGCTCTGCACTACATCAAAAAAATCTGGCTGAAACATTTAGGACGCAGGAACAAAAAGAAAGTTAGCTTGCAATTAAAAAAAAAAAAATCAGAGCTGCATTGCAGGAAATGACAGATCAACAGCAGGGATGGAACTGAGAGGAAGGGGGTGATGGTGGAGTGGGGGAGAAGATCACCACACAGAGGAACAGTAAGGAGGTTAAAGGAAATGGCACACAGGTAGGGGTTTCAAGTGGGGCACAATGCGAAGAAATGATACACTGGCATCGTTAACGGGGGGAAAACGAAAAAGAGAAAAAAAAAAAAAAAGACTTGATATAGCTCAACCACTGGCATAGGAAATCGAACCATTAATGGGCATCAGCATAAAATTTGACAGCGTGGCGAAGCACAAAGGAAATCAAGCCAGGAAACGAAAACAAATGTGATCATCTAGCAGTGCACGAAAATAATGGGAGGCACGTAAATTTGCAGTGTCTGCTTTGCCCTGTCCAGTCATTAACTGGAAAATTTGTACACAGCATGGTCCACTGTTGACCCCTTTTGAGGGACCAGCCTCTCGGGTCTCTTAATTCGGTAATGACGTCCGAGGATGGAGTGAAAGAAATCCGAGTCGTAATCAGAGATGGTATTTTTCTTTTATTGACAGAGCAGCGTGGCTCTCTTAGTCTGAGACCGTAACCCGGGTTCTTGATCAAAGCCAATGTGTCTGATAAGAGCTGGAAGCTCCTTTCAGCTGAAGGAAACTAGTTCTTGTAAAAGATGTGATTCCCCTCTGATGAGGATGTCCGTTTCTTTAACTAGATCGTTTTCACTTTGAGAGTCTGGTTCTCTTAAGAGATGCAACTCCTCTTTCATCCAACAGCTCTAGCTATTAGTTTGAGGCAGTTATCCTCATTTGCAAAGGGAGCCTGGTTCACAGAATGTGACCCCCGTTTTCCTGAGGGGAATTTTGCTTTGGAACTGATAAAACCTTTCCTCTACTTTTTCAGTTTTTACTTTCAATTTCATCCAGGAGGTGTCGCTGCATGCAGACTAGTCCATGTACGC
>JADBJO010009051.1:77731-88222 GCA_016801955.1 Conus betulinus | reverse complement strand
TTTAAGGTGTTCCGATGGAATTGTCGATCCATCACAACCAGTAAAGATCAGCTAGTACAACATCTATCTGAAGTCAAATACAACATATTAGCTTTGCAATCACTGAATGTCAGTAAAAATAAACTACCCAAGCTTCCTAATTACTATTTTCCACCAATTATCCAAAACACTAATAATGAAGAAAAAATAAATGTGGCAATATATGTTCGTGAAGATGAAATATGCTCCATGTGCCAGTCCTGCTCCACTAGACATTCCTGGATTGCACTCGTGTGCAGTCAGAAATCAAGTTGATTATAATGTAGTAACAGTTGTTTCTGTATACTTACCTCAGGCCCAAAATGACCGTAATACAGAATGGCTAGGTTCTGTTCAATCAAACCAATCTACCAAATATTTAATCACTGGTGATTTTAACGCCCATTCGCCATTCTGGGAAAAGGGATGCCAAATAATAACCAGTAACCGTTTATTATTGAAAACAGTGGACTCCTCTCTTTACCTTCTCAACGATGGCAGTATTACTCGTATTCCAGACAACCCTAAACATAACCCTAGCGCCATCGACTTATCTTTCGTATCTCCTGAACTAGCTGTATCTTGTGACTGGCTGACACTTGATGATACATTAAATAGTGACCATCTACCTATTATGATTTCTGTTGAAAATATGAGACCTGTAACAGAAGATGTAACACATGACAAAGTTCCCAAATACTGTTACAAATTTGCTAACTGGAATAATTTTCATATCTACTTACTTCATTTAACATGAGCATAGAAAATATTGAGAATCAAGATGTCGATACGTTATATGATCATCTTCAGAATGCAGTACACTCTGCTGCAAAAGAATCAGTTCCGACTGTAAAATCTGTAAAATCAAAAAAAAACATTGGGTAATGTCTGGTGGAATTATATATGTCAACAGGCAAAACAAAGAAAAAATAGAAAAAAACAAAGGAATACAATAGAGAAAAAAATCCTAAGAAAAAAGCTGAAAAACTTCTTGAGAAAAAAAGAGCGAAGAATCACCAAAATAGAATAATTGCACAATCAAAACAGCAGTATCGGTCGCCTGTATGTCAAAATGAGGTATCAAACTATAAAGACATTCAAAAGTTTGGACACAATTAAAAACAATGAAAAATGGAGTTAACCTTCTACATTGTCCGATTAAACTAAAACAATATCAATTTCCGTCAAGTTTTGATAAATCTGAAGCATTTGCTGACTTATTTGCATACACAGTAGCATTAACAGCTTATCCTTGGACAAGAAAAAAACACACCACGAACGTGAAGAAAAGAAAAACATCTATGATAGCCCAAAACCAACACAAAATCACTATTTAAATTCTGCTATAACATTGCAGGAAGTCAATGAGTGTATTATTAATCTAAATAAAAAGACATAAGTGAGATTAGATGGCATTTCAAATGAATTATTAGTCTTTTCCCACAAAATATCATACAATTTCTACAATTGTTTTTCAAAAAATGTTGGACAGTGGCAAAATACCCCATAATTTGGAAACACTCAATTATAGTTCCTATTCATAAAAAAGGGAAACCACTCAGTGATATAAACAGCTATCGACCAATATCATTAACATCTAACACATGTAAATTGATGGAAAAGATAGTGTTAAAAAAGACTAATTCATCATTGCAATAAAAACTGCATCATTCCTATCAACCAAGCTGCATTCCAAGCAGGCAGATCTACAATTTGAACACTTAGTAAAACTTACTACACACGTAAAACATCAATTTGCATGTCGTAAGAACATCCTCGCTACTTTTTGTGACATTCGTAAAGCCTATGAACAAGTGTGGCACAAGCGACTAATGTACAAATTAAAGAATATCAGAATCAGTGGGAACATGTACAATTTTGTTCAAGATTTTCTACAAGGTAGACACATTCAAGCAAAAATAGGAAATACATATTCCAACCCAAGACCTTTACAAATGGGTTTACCCCAAGGTTCAGTAATTTCCCCAATATTATTTACTATTTTAATCTCTGACCTCCCTAAAGGTCTTTCCAAAGGTACTGAAGTGGCTCAATTTGCTGATGATGTATGCCTATGGACAAAAGTGACAATGAAAGAAAATACACCATCGAGATCACTAAATTACATCAAAATAAAGTATCAACTTGAATTAAACAAGATCAATCATTTTTTAAATGTAAATGGTCTTTCGCGCTTTCCCCCAGAAAAAACAAATATGATTCTCTTTAATGCTGGTTACGATCCAGAACAACTCCCTACTTTCACATTGGATGGCATTGTTTTAAACTATGCAGAAAAGTGTCAGATTTTTGGGTGTTATATTAAGTAGTAAGTTATCTTGGAACGCTCATATTGAATACATTTTAAACAAAGCAAGAAAGAGCTTGAATTTCCTAAAAATAATTAGCAAACAACCGTGGGGACAGGATTCGAAATCATTAACCATCTTAACAACTGCCCTTATACGCTCAAGACTAACTTATGCTCAAGAAGTATTTTTTAATGCTCCTCAATACCTGTTAAATAAACTTCAGAGTACTGATTGCAAAGCTTATAAAATTGCCCTTGGGGTTCCTACACATACATCTAACTTCGGGACTTATACTGAAGCAGGAATCTTACCTCTTGCAGAATTTCGGAAAGCTTCTACTTCAAAATTTATCTTAAGAGAGCTTTTCACAAAACAATTTTAGCTCAGAAGAAGTATGTTTAAAATCAAAGGAGGATTTCGGAAAACGTGCCCAAAATATACTGTCAACAAGGTCTATTTTCGTTTTCCTCCGATCTTTTAAAGGATACCAAAATAGATAAAAACAACATTGCCCCAAAGCCCACGTATTCACCTATTCCAAAATGGGAACAAAGTAAGCCTCCTTTGATATAGATTACACAGATGTATCAAAACAGAATTGTCCACATACCTTAAGATCATCTGTTTACACTCATTTAGAAAGTAACTACAATCACCATTTGAAAATTTTTACAGATGGCTCAGTGCTAGAAAATGATAACACAGGACCAGCCTTCATAATCCCTAGTTTCAAAATAGAAAAGCTCTTCTATCTTTGTAAACAGTTATCGATATTTAGTGCCGAATTAATTGCTATACTTAAGTCGTTAGATTTCATCCTAAATTTTCCAATAAATAATTACCAAATTATGATAGGTGTTGATTCTAAAGCAGCAATCCACTCGATTAAATCTGCATGTCCTTCAATGCGACTTGATATAATATTAGAAATTCATCATTTCATTCATCTTTTCTCCATGAAAGGCATTACTGTTACTTTTCGTGGATCCCATCTCATTGTGGTATTGTACCCAACGAGCGCGTAGATCAACTTGCAAGAAAAGCAGCGCAAAATGTCAATTACGCAATACCACTTAACATTCCATTAGATTTGAAAGAATGTTTTTCGATTATAAATTCAACGTCAAGAGAAAAAGTTAAAACATTACTGATGAACTCATACGTCCAATATTATCACAACTGTGTAAAGTTTAGTGATGAGTACATGGGGAAACACATACAAACAAGTCTCTTCCTTGTCTAGGGAGATTGGAGGCTTAATGCATAGATTTCGTTTGAACGCATTGAAAACAAAAATATTGTCATAACGTTAAATGTATGTGTGGGGAAACCATAAGTATCAGTCATTTACTAATTCAATGCCCAAAAGCAAGAGAACTCTTTACAAATTCGGGTATTAATGGATCGACTTCTTTACCTTTACCACGTATTTTAAACAGTTCTTGTATTCTTGAGTCAGTTTGCAAATGTTTGTTAAGTAGTTCAATGGCTTTATCTTTAGATCTTATCTCTACTCAGTTACATTTGTTTTGATTAAATGGAAGAGGGATAAGGGGGGGGGGGGGGGGGTTCATATTCTATCATTAACGTATTAATACACTCAATCACTTACATACTTCATTCACCCACACATAAAAACTGACTGAATCACTGTAGTGGAAGGACATTAAACCGACAACAACAACAACAACAACAACACACACACACACACACACACACACACACACACACACACACATGGATATATATATATATATATATATATATATATATATATATATATATATATATATATATATATATCGTGAACAATATAAAAATGTCCTTAAAAAATCTAAAAGCGCTCCACCAACTAGGGAGCAACGTCTGTTAAAAATACTGGTTAAAAATGGAGCATAAAAATCGACAAGCTTGTTTCGAGCCTCTTTCCTCTTGCTGTCATCAGGATATCCTTCCCGTACACGCTGTCGTTCTTTTATAGCATGTGGTACCGTTGCATGTATGGTCTGTGGTTCTTGTTGGGGTCTGTTCAGGTGGAGTGTGGCTAACAAAGATTTCCATTTGTGCCTCCAATTGTTTACTATTTCTACTTTTGTGTTCAGAGTTGCTAGGTGGGGTTTACATAATATTAACCATTTTTCTGTGGAGCATAAGCTGCACTTTTAAAAAATATTGTTGTATGGAGTTGCTCTTTTTATGATTTTCCATGATATGCTGTAGTCTATGTTTTATCTTTAAGTCTCCAAATGTATTTACTCAGCTCTGTTGGGTTTTTATATTTTTCCTTTTTAAAGGACTGCTTATGATTTGCGTATCTGGTTTTGAAGTGGTTTTCAGTAATCCCTATGTATGTTTCTTTTTTCATGTTCTGATGTTATGTAGCTTGGTATACAATGTTGTTGTAAAGATATTTGTTGCTTAATGGGCACTGTTCCTTTTTTATTTTTCTTAGTACAGCCTCTTAAGACGCAAGTGCTGCGGGCCAGTTCTTGGAATGAATCCACAAGGAACTGAATTAAAATAAACTAATAAATTCCAAGCATACGTAACTGAGCACTATTCCAGCAATTTACAGAGCAGTTTGGTGCTGCAATGACTGCAAAAAATACTTATTTATGAGCAAAGCATGCTGTTATGTCTAGATTGAAGAAATAGGGGGAGATATAAGCATTCATATCTGCAGTGGTAGATAATTCTACCTGAGTAACAGTATGAGCTTGAGTGGGTGAATGGGGTTATAATAAATGCTTCTCAAAATGAGCCTTCGGCAAGCTTATAGTCTCCAAAGGGGAGACAATCTCCAAAGGGGAGAAACTCTCTAACATATTGTACACCTGGTCAGATACTGGTAGATACTAATACTAATCCTAATGCTAAGGAGGGGGGGGAGGGGGAGTGGGAGAGATGATGTGTGAGTCAAGGTAGTGATGATGATGATAATTATATCATTTTTGGTATTGATGATGATCAGGCGGTGGCGATAGTGATGCAAAAGTAGTGATGGTAATTCCAATACTTACAATAGCATTAATGATGGTAATAATGGTAATGATGACAAAAGCATAATACAAAATATATTATAATAAGTAAATATTAAAAACAGGGGATAAAAGTAACAATAAAAAACAGCAGCACAACAATAACAATATAGTAATAATAACAATAATGGTACTACTACTACTACTACTACTACTACTACTACTACTAATAAATATATTACATATATGACTATATATTGGTTGGGTTTTTGAAAACTCAGCCTAAGATACTATGGTATTGCACACCAGTCTTTTTCTCGGATGGCATTCTGCTTAAACAAATCTTAAATAAATGTTAGCGAACTGCCCAGAGAAACGTGGACAAACGAGTCACAAGACAAAACACTACGCGTTTCGACCTCTTAGGTCTTCTTCAGGTAAGACACAAACGAATAAAATAACGAAAATTCACTTAGCTTTGATCGCTTCAGAGTTCAGCGCAAGGAAGAAGGCATTGTATGAGACCGAGGCTGTTGGAAGGGAAATAATGTGTGAGTCAAAGTCGTAATGGTGATAATGATATTACTGATAGAAATACTAATAATGGTCAAAATATTGAAAAAAAAAAAAAAAAAATAAGACAAGAGTACCACCACTCTTGGTGTCAATAAGTATGGTATGGCAGAAAGGAGAGTGGGATAGAGGATTCTTAAACAGCAGGGTTGCTGTGGCAACAATCCCAGAGGCGAAGGCGATGGTGATGTCAATGCTAGTTGTGGTAGTATCAATACTAGCAATAGTATTACTGAATGATACTGCTAACAATGATGGTGAAGGTTAAGGTAATAAAAGCATGATACAGGAATATATTTAGAAAATACATTTTTATAATAATCAAATAAATATATAAATGAAACATAAGTTGTAACAATTAATATAATAATAATAATAATAATGATGATGATGATGATAAAATGCATAAATAAATAATTGAAAAATAATGCTGGTAATAGAATAAACAGATGAAAATAATAATAAATAAAAACAATGTTACTAATAGTTATGGTACTAAAGGTATTAATTCTGAGAGTAGGGAGGAAAACAAAGAAACAAACAAACAAACTAACTAACACAACAACAACAACCAAGGGGAGGATGGAGAGGGGTGGACATGAAGATCAGAAAGGAAATAGAAGATATAAGTTATGGGAAGGATAGAACCGAATATGTAAATTAAAAATTACAGTAATAGCCTTTTTTTTTTTTAATTGAACAATTTTTCATTTTTTACAAGACACATACAAAGCACAAATATGCACATATCAATAGAAAGGAATAACAATGAAAGTAAAGGTGATAGTTAGTATAGGTACCAATTCCAGAAACAGCATTGGACACAGCAATTGATAATCAAGCATGGATTTGACAATACTGGTAATACGAGTATTTAGTAAATAGTTGAGGATGAATCAGTAAATGCTATCATCATTCCCATGAGCAAAGTTGATTAATGATATTAGCTTACATAGGCATTATATTCATACAAAGGGCTATGTATAGTCATTCTAATGGTTATATAACTTCAAAAAGAAATAAAGACATAGATACATGAGACATTCACCTTGTCATTCTTTCTAATAATGACACCAACTGACCTCTATGATGAGTGCACACACACACACACACACACACACACACACACACACACACACACACACACCGGCAAGTGGTGTAAGGAAAGCAGTGCGAATCTCCCTGTGGCATGGGTCACTGGGACAGGAGAAGGATATCATTACATTTTAAAGCACTCTAATTCCATTACCAAAGTATATAAAACAGTCCAGTCTCACAATTGTAAATAACATGCGAAAAGGTAAGTTATACACTTCCATACATGTAGGCGCTCACACATCACGAAGAAAACTATGGTACAATAGGGTAATAGGGCAACCAGTTTTCCTCAAGTTGTCCTATTCTATGATTAAGAAAAGCCAAATATTTTTCATGTGTGAATCTGTGCCCTAATACTGTGAGAAAGATATGTAGGTCAGAAGGGGAATTTTGTAATTTGCATTTGTAAATGTAAAACTTGGCAAAGAGCAGAACAAAATCAATAGCTTTATCCGTTTTCACATGCTGTTTGGTACCAAGTAAAACCAACTCTTTGTCAATAATGAAGTTGTCACAGTGCCGACATTTATTTTTTTTAATAGACTTTGCAGATTTCTCCAGAACCTGTGTACAATAATGCAGTCGAAAAGCATATGATCAATGGTCTGCTCATCATCTTCACAGAAGTTACAAATCGGGGATTCAATAATTTCACACAGAAATAAATACCTCTGTGTTGGGAGCAATCTGTGCAAAAGTCTGCATTGAAACCATCGAAGCTGTGCATCTGTAGAAGTCTTATAGCAATGAGAGAAGATGTTGTTTTTTTTTTCCAATAAAGGTTTTCCAAAAGATTATTCCATTCATGGATAGCCTGGAAGTTAAAGATATCAAGATATCTGGAGGGTTTTTTTGTTTTTTGTTTTTTTTTTTTATTTATTTTTTTTTAATAGGTACGAATTGCATTTAAAATGCCTTCATATAAGAGAAAAAAACTGGTATTAATACCTTGATATTTTTGCAAGAATTCTTGGTATGTCATCCAGTAACCATTTTTCATTCAATAGTTGTTTCACAAAGACAATACCATAACTCCCATTCTTGTAAAAAAAAATCACCCTTCTGTCCCTCAAAATATTGATATTGTAATGAACACATTCAACCATAAAATCATGCACAGAGATGGGACAGCATCTGGAACATAGTTTCTTATAGTGCTTCATAACATCTTTCCAGAATGGGTTATTAACGACATTCATAACAACATTTGAAAATTCTGCTCCAACATTACCTATAATGCCTAGGTTAGGGTATATATATTAATAGTAAACTCCCTCCAATCAGACTCACACATTAATCTTCTCAACAACCAACTTATTTTCATAGCAGAAATAGAATTTCTAACATTCAACATTCAACGGCCCCGGCACTGGCAATCCACAGGAGAGCAGTCAATGTCAAGTCGTTAAGAGGCAACCCACCGGAGGAGACACTGCACTGCCGCGAGTCACTTCAGTGGTGTTCAATGGCGCCTGTTCTCATCTAACATACGCAGGACACCACCTACTAAGCCCCCTACTGACAACAATTGCTTAGTCGCGGAGCCGGCGTGAGTGAGCTCTCCCCCCAGGAGGGCGCCACCACGTCCGTCCAACGACAGCCCCCATGGACTCGGCGATACCGGTGACCCCGACGGAACCAAACCAAGGCCACATACGTTGAGATGACATCGAAACTGAGGTCACCATGAGAGCAGGGCATGAAGGGCTACCGAATTTGAGACTTTTTTTTTTTTTTTTTTTTTTTTTTTTTTTGATTTTTTTTTTTGATTCTGATCGATGAGAATGAGGATGATTATGATGATGCTACGGATTTCCATTTCGGTCTGAGACTACATGACAGGGCTGTACTCTACGCTTCCTTTCATAATATATCCTGGCATCAACCAGGCCTGAGAGATACAGACACCTGCAGTGTTGGTCAGGAAATTTGAGCAACACTCTCAGAAACGCAGCCATTAAGCTCTTCGTTTTATCGAGTTATTGAGCCCATTACAGTTTAATGCGTAAATTTTAAACGAATGATTCTGAGCCATCATGTTTTACACGACAACAAAAACTAGTTAACGGGATAAACAGATCAACTATCTTCCCAGAAAAATTTGGGAAAGAAAGTGTTTTAAAAAAAAAACTAACAAAATCAGAAATATACACTGCAAAAAAAAGTGCATTTTTTCATTTGCTTATATATGAGCTAACACTTGCGACAATTGTCCGCAATAACAAGCATCTCAGACCTGTCCCAGTCATCATGTTTTTTGTAGATGCACAATAAAAACAAATTTGACCCCTGTTTCAGTCTTAATCACAAGCACTCCACATATCACATACACGACAGACATGAATGACAAATTACAAAACATTAACTTGAAAACAACAATATAAACACTACCTGTTATATAAAAGCCCACTGCCATTACTCCAACACGAATAAGTACAAGTGGGTATAATTGGAATGAACAGAAAACATGATTTTCTTCTCCAAAGCCTGAAAGTAAAACATGGGAATTGTCACGCTACACTGGTGACTATTTTTTGGTACACAAGTCACGTGATGAAAACACAATTTGAATTTGTTTTATCATAAACGCAAAGAGAAATAATGGGAAGAAAACCGAGCAAAAAGGTACAGAGGGCGACGTCTACCTTACGTCCATTTGTAGTTAATTTATTCGCTTAGGAAAAGTTTTATAAACATGAGGTAATAAAAAGAGAATTTACACAAACATACAAACCACAGGATTACTCCCTTGATCCTATCTGTCAAGTCTGACCTTGACCCCTACTCTAAACAATGTCCACCATAGACTAAGCCATAGAACAATACAAGACATTCTATGAACAGGCAAAAGACTCTACAAACTTTAAGACAACAATATAAAACCAGTCCGAGTGTACTCAAATCAGTCAGTGAAATGCACTGCAGAGGTAATCCATAATCATACTGATCTACTACAATAACGGACGATATTGACATATGCGTATCACTGAAAACAGACGCACGTGAAAGCAGATGACATCCTGTGACATATCGGAAACAGTCTTGGCCTAGGCCTAACGTAACTGTAACATGGGAGAGGGTTTTAACATTAATAATCCTACCGTTAACCGACTTCATTGTCACCTTTTCGTTTTTGTCCTCGCCTGCTGACAAACTGACGTCTCATTTTTGACTGCACAAAGTAACTGGTAAGCTCGGGGAGTCAGATCTTCCACTATAGTTATCTTTGTGCCTTTCAAGTTCTTACGATCGTATAGCACAGAGTCTCGAACACGACGCCAAACAAACCTGACAATAATTCCGCGACCGGAGGCTTTCGGAACACCGTTTTTCCCGGCTTTAAGCCCTTTCCGGTTTCGGACCCACCCGATGCACAGCTTCTATGTCCTCTCTCCTTACCTTGATTTTGAGTTTACCACAGAGATGAGAGAACCTTCTCCTCGCACTGCAGGCCTGTTTCCTCAGCCCCGTTTCTCGTCTTCCTTTACCCCAAAGATGTGGAGATTAATAAT
>JADBJO010009051.1:67731-72731 GCA_016801955.1 Conus betulinus | reverse complement strand
TGCTTATCTCCCCATATTCCTTCAATCTAAGACATAAGAGCAAGCTGTGTTTATAATTGAATATTTCTGGCAGTCATTGCAGCACCAAACTGCTCTGCAATTCGCTGGAATGATGCTCAGTTACTTATCAATAGAATGTATTAGTTCATTGTATTTCATACCCCCTGCAGATTCATTCCAATAATTGGCCCTCAGCACTTGTGTCTTAAGAGGTTATTATTTTTTTTTTTCTACTTTTCACAAGAAAATGTAGCTTGATTTGCTGTTACATATTTTTCTTTTGATTCTTAGGTAGCACTTTTTTTTTAATTTAAACCCAACGAACATACTACAGTATTAGACACCAGTCTTTTTTCTGGGATAGCATTCTGCTTAAAACTGAAAAGGCAGAGGCGTCAAGTTAGCGCTTTCTGAGGTTACTGAGGAGAAACAATCAGGTTTCAAGTTACTGGTAAGTGACCAGGAGTTATTATATGTCAGTGAGTTTCCTCACCTTTGGAGATTGTCTCCCCCTTGGATACTATAAGTTTGCTGAAGGCCCATTTTGAGAAGCATTTATTATTCCCCATTCACCCATTCAAGCACAAACTATTAGTCAGGCAGAATTATCTACCACTGCAGATATGAATGCTTATCTCACCCTATTTCTTCAATCTAAGATATAGAGCAAGCTTTGTTTATTATTGAATATTTCTTGCAGTCATTGCAAGCTGCTCTGTAAATTGCTGGAATAGTACTCAGTTACTATATTCTTGGAATTTCTTAGTTTAATCTGACTCAGTCCCTCGTGGATTCATTCCAAGTACTGGCCCTCAGCATTTGTGTCTTAAGAGGTTATCTTTTAAATATGTTCTACTTTTTACAAAAAAAAAATGTAGCTTGTTTTATTGTTTCATGATTTCTTTCGCTTCTTGGGTGGCACCTTTGCTGCTTTGCTTTTTGTTGTGTTGTGTGTTGTTGTTTTGTTTGTTGAAAACTCAGTAAACATACTATAGTAATGCACACCAGCCTCATTTGAGGATAGCATTCTGCTTAAAACTGAAAAGGCAGAGGAGTCAAATTAGCACTTTACTGGGTCACTGAGGAGAAACAAACAAGTTATATTTATATATAAAGATTGCCCCTTATATCTTATACTCTTTGCATAACGTTTGTAGTTTTTCAGCAACTGTTTTGCTCTCCACACTTTCGTTTTCTTCCATTTTACTACCCTTCGCTGGCTGCTTTAGGGGTGCTGTTGGATTCTTTTTTGAACCCTTGGTGGTGAGAACACCACAGAATTATGGACTGTGGTGTATCTCTATTTGACGCCAAGAACACAGACACAATCAGCTGTGTCTCCCTGATGAGTCCGATCCAGCGGACGAAAGGCCTAGGAGCAGGTGATACTAATAGATCTGCCTTAAAGAGGGATTACGATGGTTCCCTCAGGCAGCTAGTGAAGGGTTTCGCATATTTACAATATATTTCCCCATTTTCTTCATCTTCCTTTTTTTTTAAGTTCAAATCTTTGTCAAGTCATTACATAATGGCTGAAGAATTGTTAGCCTGCGCTTGTTTTCACCCACTACTTAACTGTTCAGCATTATATATATATATATATATATATATATATATATATATATATATATATATATATATATCAGTAGAATTAATACGATTGTTAGGATTGATATTACCAACACTACCGTACCATCACTATCGCCATCGCCGTTAAAATGTTGCCATGGCAACCACGCTGTTTAAAAATCATCTAACCCATTTTCTTTTCTCCCATACTACCACTGCTTTTGCTATATTATCACCAAAAGAGGTAGTAATGCTGTCCACATTTTTTTCCAATATTTTGATCATCATCATTACCATAGATTCTATAATTATTTTAGGTACTGCCTTAGCTCACATGTGATCTCCCTTTTGGCAGCCTCGTTTTCATTCAACTCCTGTCTTGCGCTGAAGTGATCGAAGATAAGTGAGTATTCGTTCTTTGTCGTTGTAATATTTGTTTTGTATCTTGCCTGAAGAGAGACCAAGAGGTCAAAACGCGTCGTTTTTTGTCACATGATACGTTTGTCTTCGTTTTTGGGTGTTTCGCTAATATTTATTTTAGATTTTTAAACACACACACACACACACACACACACACACACACAGAGACAGAGAGAGAGAGAGAGAGAGAGAGAGAGAGAGAGAGAGAGAGAGAGAGAGAGAGAGAGAGTATACTATGTTCAACAAGACCATGACAGAAGATAGCTCATGATTTTCAAATATGCAGGTTTGGAGTCGTTCCTACGTTTATCGTCTATGATTAAGGACATTCAGAATGCACTATTTACTTATCATGACAGATAATATATTCATGTCCTGTCTATTTGTTTATGTACGCGGTGTGTGTTCGTGTGTTTTACAAACTCCATGAATGACTGAGTCATCGGCAACACCTCATGTTTTAAATGATACAGTTGTTGTCTTTTACTTGATATCCAAAACAGCATGAGTCATAACATTATATTTGCCTCACCCCTCTATAAAGTCGGGCTGAATAATTGCTTTAACGTTTGCCGCCCCTCCTCCCTTTCCTTCCCCTCGCTATTTCTCTCTTCCCTATCCCTCTCATTTCCTCCCCATCTATTTCTCAAATGACTAATTACCAAAACTATGCAAAGCAAGACTGACTGACTTCGCCCGAGCATGATTTTTCAGCCCATTGCTATTCATCGTTCCGAATATCAGCACATGTTTGGAATAGTATGCGACTATTCAACAAAAAGGATAAATGATAAACAAGTAGGGTAGCTCTTGCTCACTTTTATTCAAGACTGGCGCCCCCTTTAAACTTGAAGAAAGTCAGACAAATACAAAGAACAGACGAACAATGTAATAGTGGGGAAAACAAGCACAGGCCAACAACTCCTCCGTCATCACAGTAATGACTTGGCAAAGACTTGACTGGGGGGGAGGGGGGGGGGGGGGGGGGAAACGAAGAAAAAATAGGAACATGAAATTAAGAAAATAAATTTTTGGACAGACGTACTGAAAAGAATTAAGAAAAATAAAAGAAATAGAACTGAAATGGTTCCAGCTTAAAATATGTCACAGAATTCTTGTAATGAACAGTGTTTTGAAAAGAATGCAGGTTGTGGATAGTGACATGTGTAATTTCTGTAATAGAGAGAAAAATTCCATTAGTCACTACTAGTGGGAATGTAAATTTGCACATACTTTCTGGAAAGAACTTGAAAATATTCTAAAAAGAGTAAGTGTTCACAGTGTGAAAATTTGTCATTTAATGTAGAGCTTATACTGTTTGGCACTGATGAGAAAAAAAAAAAACAGATGATATGCTAGACGTAATCATTCTAATGGGAAAATGTTTCATATACACATGTAGAATAAGTAAGATGAAACCTAACCTAATAATCTTTCTAAAGGAACTATGCTACAGACAAAATTGAGAAACACATATACTCGATGGAGATGAATTATGCGGAATATGGGACAAAATGGTTTCCATACATAGCACTAATACAAGAATAATGTTAATAATGCATAGAATATAATTCCCTTGTTTTGCATGTTGTCTGCGACCTGGGGAATATAATGGAACAATATGACTGAAATATGATCATGTAACGTATTTTTCTCTAAATGCCATGATGTATCTATGAGGACCCTATGTGACATGTTACATGACTTTGTTTGATGATGTTTGTAAATACTGTCGCTCTTCTCTGGCTGCATGAGAGAACCATCGTAGTGCTTCTCGAAGGCAGGATCTATTTGTATTGTTTGCTCCTAAGCCTTTTGTCTGCTGGATCGGATTCATCAGGAGAGACACAGCTGGTTGTGTCTGTGCTCCTGGCGTCAAATAGAGACACACCACAGTCCATAATACGTGGTGTTCTCACCACCAAGGGTTCAAAAAAAAAATCCAACAGCACCCCCAAAGCAGCCAGGAAGGGTAGTAAAGTAAATGTTTCAAAACAAAAGTGTGGGGAGGAAAAAAGTTGCTGAAAAACTAAAGATATTATGCAAACAGTATGAAATGTAGGGGACAATCTTTGAGCCTAAGCTTGATGATCCACCCAAGGATGCAAGGGAGATCAAATGGCAAACACAAAGGCGGACAGAAACAAATACAAGTAACCTCGGTTATTTGAAACGAAATCGAACACGAAATGACGCAGGTACAGTAAACAATAAATAATAAACAAGTAGGGTAACTCTTGCTCCTATAAGAAAACCTAACTCGGAGTAACTTTTATTCAGACTGGTATAGCCTTTTAATCTTGAATAAAGTCAAATACAAAGACGAACAATCTGATAGTGGGGAAAACAAGCGAAGGCCAACAACCTCTCCGTCATCAATATGTTTTTTTTTTTTTGTTTTTTTTTTTTTTTTGTTTTTTTTTTTTAAGGGGGGGGGGGGGGGGGGGGGGGGGGGGGGGGGGGGGGGGGGGGGGGGGGCTGCCTTTGCAGTGTAAATAATACATTCTATTTTTTTACACAATAATGATTTACCGACTTCAGTGCAAACAGTTTCCGATTTCACTTTACATAACTTCCACTATTTCGACACAGCCGTCCTCTTCATTTCCCTTGCCAAAGACATCTAAGAATATCTTCAAGGTTTTAAACAAATGATTTCTTTCCAATGACTGTTTTTTCAAACGTCAGAATCCCGGACCACAAACAAAGCTACAATTATCGTTTGATTCTAACAACACTACTCCCTTATGATCCGAGCCAGGAACAGTTACGTGGTCAGATGAGGACAGAGATGCAGAATGTTTTCAGAAGAAAAGACGTAATTCAGTCAACATGCAACTAATGGATTTGATCTGCAAGTAAACGATTTTTCAGTCGGATGATGCAGTCTCCAAACATCAGTTAAACCCAACGCATTCACTATTTTATTTACGGCTTCAGCTTCTAACTTCTCATGGGGTTAACCATACCTTATCTTTTTTCAGTGATAAATGAACTGTTGACGTCACTAC
>JADBJO010009051.1:62622-65164 GCA_016801955.1 Conus betulinus | reverse complement strand
GTGTCTTTTAATCACCATGGTGGACTGAACCATGTGGAAGGCTGACATTGGACATTTTTCAGTCGACTTCACTTGGGGAGTTTCTGGCAGGCAAAACACACTGCACGAGCACAGGTGAGCGTTGACTTCAGTGACGAGGCTTGTTTGAACTGCATCGACCTAAGTGCTGCTGTGCGATCGTATTGCAAGTTGCTATGCTTCAGCATGTAGTATCTTGGTTAGTGTTACTGTGCGATCGTATTGCATGTTGTATGCTTCAGCATGTAGTATCTTGGTTAGTGTTACTGTGCGATCGTATTGCATGTTGTATGCTTCAGCATGTAGTATCTGGTTAGTGTTACTGTGCGATCGTATTGCATGTTGTATGCTTCAGCATGTAGTATCTTGGTTAGTGTTACTGTGCGATCGTATTGCATGTTGTATGCTTCAGCATGTAGTATCTTGGTTAGTGTTACTGTGCGATCGTATTGCATGTTGTATGCTTCAGCATGTAGTATCTTGGTTAGTGTTACTGTGCGATCGTATCGTATTGCTTCAGCATGTTGTATGCTGTTAGCATGTAGTATTGCATGTTGTATGCTTCAGCATGTAGTATCTTGGTTAGTGTTACTGTGCGATCGTATTGCATGTTGTATGCTTCAGCATGTAGTATCTTGGTTAGTGTTACTGTGCGATCGTATTGCATGTTGTATGCTTCAGCATGTAGTATCTTGGTTAGTGTTACTGTGCGATCGTATTGCATGTTGTATGCTTCAGCATGTAGTATCTTGGCGAAAGCTGTGGAAGCTGTCACACCAAGTGACTTTGCCTGGGTGATAAAAGAGGTGGGCAAACAAGGGACAAGGTGTGTGGGAAGTGTGTCATGCATCACTGACATTCTGTGTGAAGTAGGTGACTCTACGGCATGTGTGCCTGTGTTGTTCTGACACTCTGTGCCGTCAATACGTTGTTTTCTCCACGTAGAATTTCCTTAGTGGGGATGTCGAAACAAAGTGCAGGGCCTAACCCAAGCAAAGAGGTAAACCCAGGCGGTGACCACAAAAAACCACACCAGACACTGCCTCACTTTCGAACGATATATGGTGGCCAGGGTGTCCCCATCAATGGAACGACAGTTGAGTGAACAGACACAGCTCTCTCTCTCTCTCTCTCTCTCTCTCTCTCTCACACTATATATCTCTATATATATATATATCAATAAAATATAATATCTCTCTGTGTGTATAAATAAATAATAATATATATACAGTCTTTCTTTTGCAATTATAGTACTTAATCAGAAGAGTCTTGAAAATATTTGAAAGAAATCAATTACAATGTCACTACAATTTCTAAATAGCTCACCAAACAGACCACCAGGACCACCATATTTTCATTCTTCTGTTAATTTATATCGCAAATAGAATGTCTTTCTTTGAAATGGGACTGCCCAAGCAGCTTGTTTCTTTGATTTCTCATGTTCATGTTTCACTACGAACATCATTTTCTGGCATTTCTTTTAAATGCTGGCACCACTCTTTAGGAGCTATATTACTGTGTATAAGTCTTCACAGAAATGTTACGAGAATTTGGCAGAATTCCTTCTGGATATGGACCGAGTGTATGAAATGATTAAGTACAGATTTGTTGTGCTCTGGTTTTTCTGCAACCTATTTTAGTATTCTCGTCGAGCCTTACAGTATTTTACGTGGTCTTCATTATCATGAGTTCGGCAAAAGTTTTGTCGTGTTTGATTCTGTCACTTTACATTCTCGATCAAAGCGAGATTCATTCCTCTCACCTGACTTTGTTCGTAGTTTTTTTTTTGTTAACACATTCTGCTTCCGTTATAATACAATTATCAAACATACACCTATATCAATATATTCATCTATGAAAAAAAAAAAGCTCTCTTTTCAGTACTTGCAGAATATCATCGTCATTAATCAATACTACGAAAAGCGTTTTCATTACCATCTTTCCACTTCAATTTCTCAAGACATCCAGCCCTCATGTACTCCTTTACATCAGGACCAGCAGCTTGTGAAAAGCCAAAGTGCAGTTCCAAAAGTATATGGTCAGAGCCATTTCGGTCTGTTACACGAGAGAGAGAGAGAGAGAGAGAGAGAGAGAGAGAGAGAGAGAGAGAGAGAGAGAGAGAGAGAGAGAGAGAGAGAGAGAGAGAGAGAGAGAGAGGAGGGGAGGAGGGGGGAGGAGGGGGCGGTAGCACTATCGTACACTGACCTTGCTCAATGGCAGAAGAAAGAAATCAATGGAGAACCATGCACACTGTTACCATTTGACATCTATCAAGCAGAACCCATAAAGGCAACTTTCATTGGTGCTACAACACGTTTTGCATGCATTCGCAATGACACATTACTTCAGCATTTTTTTTAAAGAAATGGTCTGACAATTTTAAAACCATTGCTGAGTAAAAAGCTATGAACAACGTTTGCAGTATTATTGCCCTCTTCCAACACACAAAGATCATGCATAGGAAGTAAAAACACTGTTGTCAAACCGTTTTTTGAAGGCTTAAACATGAGAAGCGCCTCTCTGC
>JADBJO010009051.1:27500-30860 GCA_016801955.1 Conus betulinus | reverse complement strand
ACCAAACTTAGGCAAAATATGAAGTATAGACTGAATTGTTATTGAAGATATCCACAGGCAAGTATTAAACTCATTTGCCTAACAAAGGGAGTAGAGTTTTGTGTGTATTACCGTTTTTTTGTGTTTTTTGGGGTTTTTTTGTCCCGCCATTAAGGCAGCCATACTCCAACTTCGGGTAAGTTACATCCTATGTGTAACGTGTCATCCATACCAACGGCCAAACTGGCCTTCTCTTCCGAAAGTTGGTGATGGAATTTTACGTGTGTGCAAGATATTATGCGTGCGTTCACACACGGAACCTCGGTCTATAAGCTCATTCCAAGGACTGTATGGGAAATGGAGTCAGAACCAATGTTAACTCCGAGGGAACCCCCCCCCCCCCCCCCCTTCCCCCCTGTACCGAAACAGCTCGGCGGAAATTCGATCCTGCAACCCCAGGATTACGAGTCCGGTGCTCTACCACAGAGCTATTCCGGCCCCCATAAATAATACGAATGGCAGCTCGTTCCCCTTTATTGGCTGAGTCTTGGCATGCAAGCTTAAAACTCAGTCTTGTGGAAAACAAGTCACCAAGGTATTGATATGAATTCAATACATCCATCTTAACGTTGCCCTAAAAACATTGCTCTCTGCTTGCTAGGTATCATCCTTTTCTAAAAACCATAATGCTAGATTTTTTTTCTTTCTTTCTAAATTAACGTAACTTGCATCTGGCATGCAGCTCTTTGAAGACTATTTAGTTGCCCCTGCAGCAGTACTACAGTTTCTGATAATACTGTAATGCCATCAGCAAACAAAGAATAAAGAATTCAATCATATCTATATTGACACTGCCACCACCTCTACCCTCATTTATGATTTCAAGCGAAAGTTTGTTGATAAATACAGAAAACAGAAGAGGTCAACAAATATCAACTTTTTCCACACCATTCGTACAATTAAAATACATGTGTAATGTGTACCACAACGAATTCGAGCTTTAACAACATCATATATACTTCTAATACATCTGTACATTTTACTTCTCATTCCATTCTTTAATAAAATAGGCCACAATATTTTTTTTAATGGTGTAGAACGCTTTGTCGAAATCAATGAAAGCTGCATGCGTTTTTTTATTTATGAAAATGCTTTTAAATGACTGCTAACAGCGTCAAAATGTGGTCGGTTATATAGACTAATTTCGTTTAAACCATGGTGTACAATACCATAGTATGTTTTCCTGAGTGTTCAAACAACAACAACAAAACAAAACAAAAAACAGCCAAAGGTGCCACTAACACACACACACACACACACACACACACACACACACACACACACACAACACACAATCATGAAACAGCAAAGCAAGCTACATTTTCTTGTGAAAAGTAGAACATATAAAACAAATAACCTCTTAAAACACAAGCGCTGAGGACCAGTTCTTGGAATGAATCCACAAGGGACTGAATTAGATTAAACCAATAAATTCCAAGAATAAGTAACTGAGCATCATTCCAGCAATTTACAGAGCAGTTTTGTGTTGCAATGACCGCAAGAAATATCAATTATAAACAAAGCTAGCTCTTATCTTTGATTGAAGAAATAGGGCGAGATAAGCATTCATATCTGCAGTGGTAGATAATTCTGCCTAAGTAAAAGTATGTGCTTGAGGGAGTGGATGGGGAATAATAAATGCTTCTCAAATGAGCCGGTATTTTGAAACCTGATTGTTTCTCCTCAGTGACCTCGTAAAGTGCTAACTTGACTCTTCCGCCTTTTCATTTTTAAGCAGAATGCTGTCCCAGAAAAAGACTGGTGTGCAATACCATAGTATCTTTGATGAGGTTTCAAAAACCCAACCAATATGTAGTAAAGTTTTTTTAATTTACTTATTCTATTATTATTATTATTATTATTATTATTATTATTATTTGTCATCATCATCATCATCAGTAGTAGTAGTAGTAGTAGTAGTAGTGTCATATTGTTACTACTATTATTATTGTTGTTGTTGTTGTTGCTGTTTTTGTTGTTATTATTATCTCCCTTTTTTATTATTTACCTATATATATATATATATATATATATATATATATATATATATATATATATATATATATATATATATATATCATATTTATGATATACATTTTCCCATTTACTTCATCTTCAATTTTTTTTCCTCTCAATTTTAAATCTTTGCCAAGTCATTACTATAATGATGGAAGAATTGTTAACCTGCACTTGTTTTCCCCACTACTTAATTGTATTATTAATTAATAATAATAATAATATAATAATAATAATATATATATATATATATATATATATATATATATATATATATATATATATATATATATATAAATGCTTTTGTTATCAGTACCTTTATCACCAACATTAATGCCATTGTTAGCATTGACATTACCATCACTATTTTTGCGTCACTATCGCCACCGCCACTATGACTGTTGCCACTCAACCATGCTGTTTAAGAATCCTCTGTTCCACTCTCGTTCTTCCCATACTATAAATGTTGTTGCCATATTTTTCACCAGAAGTGGTAGTAATTCTGTCTTTATGTATTGATTACTTTTGAATAGCTTGGTCATCATCATTGCCATACATGATATAATTATCATCATTACTGCCTTGACTCACACACATCACCCCCCCCCCCCCCCCCCCCCCCTTAGTATTCGGATTTGTACTAGTATCAGTATAAGTACTATTACTCTCTTTATTATTATTAGTTATATATATATATATATATATATATATATATATATATATATATATATATATATATATATATGTGTGTGTGTGTGTGTGTGTGTGTGTGTGTGTGTGTGTGTGTGTGTGTGTGTAAACATCAAAACAAAGAACTCAACAATCACGTTGAATATTTACCAATATTTCGACCTCAAGGGACATAAATGGTTCAGTTGCAGGAATCAGCTTCCGTTCACACACGTTTTTTTTTTTATAAAACAGTTCACCACAGTTCCAATGATTAGAGAAAGAAGAACGGTGGAAGGGTAGTAAGCTACGGGGAACACGAGAGAAATGAGAGAGAGAGAGAGAGAGAGAGAGAGAGGAGAGAGAGAGAGAGAGAGAGAGAGAGAGAGAGAGAGAGACTGACTCGTGACTCGTGACTTTAATGTGAAGCCATCAGCCTATTCCCATGTATATGCAACAAGAAATAAATGAATTTCATATAACGAGAACAACATTTACCATGACTGCAACAAAACATTCTTCCATGACAGTATGCACATTCAGAATTTTATCTTAATTATTCATTAATGCTTCTTGGTACGTTCTTTCTTATGAACATAATGTAAGTATATATATATATATATATATATTATTATT
>JADBJO010009051.1:0-15000 GCA_016801955.1 Conus betulinus | reverse complement strand
CGTTATAATACGATTACCAAACATACATAAACCTATATCGATATATTCATCTAAAAAAAAAAAAAAAGCTCTTTTCAGTACTTGCAGGATATCATCGTCATTAATCATACTACGATAAGTGTTTTTTCATTATCATCTTTCCACTTCCATTTCTCAAGACATCCAGCCCTCATGTACTCCTTTACATCAGGACCAGCAGTTGTGAAAAGCCAAAGTGCAGTTCCAAAGCATATGGTCAAACCCATTTTCGGTCTGTTACACAGAGAGAGAGAGAGAGAGAGAGAGAGAGAGAGAGAGAGAGAGAGAGAGAGAGAGAGAGAGAGAGAGGAGAGAGAGAGCGTAGTAGCACTATCGTACACTGACCTTGCTCAATGGCAGAAGAAAAGAATCAATGGAGAGACCATGCACACTGTTACCATTTGACATCTATCAAGCAGAACCCGTAAAGGCAACTTTCATTGGTGCTACAACACGTTTTACAGCATTCATTCACAATGACACATTACTTCAGCATTTTTTTTTTAAAGAATGGTCTGACAATTTTTAAAACCATTGCCCAGGAAAAAAATCTATGAACAACGTTTGCAATATTATTGCCCTCTTCAAACACACACATATATTATGCATAGAAAGTAAAAAACCCTGTTTTGAAACCGTTTTTGAAAGGCTTTAAACATGATGAAGAGCGCCTCTGCAAGTACAACGGTGCTACAGAACATGAGGAAAATAAACGTAGAGAGTTTCATGTTACCGACCGGTCATAGAAAACAGCACGTGGAGAAGAACGTGCCTGTCTGTTGATGACTTTCTGTGCACTGGGTAAGCGACAGTGACTTAAGTTTTGTTCACCTATGCTCCATCGATTCATTGTTTATCAGTATGTATATATCCTCATATCTTCCTATCTATCTATGTATCTATCTATGTATCAATCAAACAGTCTATCTATATATCTATCTATATGTCTGTCTGTCTATCTCTCTGTCGGTCTGTTCGTCTTTCTATCTATCTTTGTCTGTTTTGTCTGTCTATGTGTATTCGCAATGACACATTACTTCAGCATTTTTTAAAGAATGGTCTTACAATTTTAAAACCATTGAAAGGAACAAAATCTATGAACAACGTTTGCAGTGTTATTGCCCTCTTTAAAACACACAAATATTATGCATAGAAAGTAAAAACACTGTTGCTAAACCGTTTTTAAAAGCTTTAAACATGAAGAGCGCCTCTGCAAGTAAAACGGTGCTGCGGATCATGAGGAAAAAAAACGTAGAGAGTTTCATGTTACCGACCGGTCAATAGAAAACAGCACGTGGAGAAGAACGTGCCTGTCTGTTGATGACTTTCTGTGCACTGGGTAAGCGACAATGACTTAAGTTTTGTTCACATCTATGCTCCATCGATTCATTGTTTATCAGTATGTATATCCTCATATCTTCCTATCTATCTATTTATATATCTATGTATCAATCATCAATCAAACAATCTATCTATATATCCATCTGTATGTCTGTCTGTCTGTCTCTCTCTCTCTGTCGGTCTGTTCGTCTTTCTATCTATCTTTGTCTGTTTTGTCTATGTGTACGTGTTCATCAAAGAAGCGTTGCAAGTGTGTAAACTGTAATGTTTGCAGAAGTGGGTATGTACGCATGGCCGTGTGTCTGTTTGCGTATGTGTGTGTATGCATGCACTCATACGCACACACTTCCACACGAGCGTGCGCGCAGACACACACACACACACACACACACACACACACACACACACACACACACACACACACACACACACACACGCACGCACGCACGCACGCACGCACGCACGCACGCACGCACGCACACACACACACGCACAAGTACGCACACACTCACACATGCGCGCGCGCGCGCGCGCGCACACACACACACACACACACACACACACACACACACACACACACACACACACACACACACACACACACACACACACACACACACACACACACACGCACGCACGCGCACACACACACACACGCACGCGCGCACGCACGCACACACGCACGCACGCACGCACACACACACACACACACACACACACACACACACACACACACACACACACACACACACACACACACACACACACATGTATGTATCTCCTTACATATAGGCGTGGGTACATACGCACGCGTACGCACACAAACATGCACGCGTACGTGCGTGCAGCAGAGTGCTCACACAGCCTGCCCCCACCCTCCTCTCTCTCTCTCTCTCTCTCTCTCTCTCTCTCTCTCTCTCTCTCTCTCTCTCTCTCTCTCTCTCTCTCTCTCTCTCTCTCTCTCTCTCTCTCACACACACACACCACACACACACACACACACACACACACACACACACACACACACACACACACTTCCGCGCGCGCGCGAAATACTGACTTACACTTGGTTACATACAGTGTAGAGAGGCGACTATGTTGTCAATGAATGATTATGCTCGTAGATCAGAAATTATCCCCTGTAGTCGTCTTGGCTCTCTAAGTCTGCACTACATGGGAAGCAGCAGAAAGAAGATGTCTGAATTAGCATATTGCAGGATTTGATCAGCAGCGACTGTGTCCTGCTAAGCATAGCTGATTCCAAGGATATGAAGAGATCCCTTACTACCCACAGCACCCACCACAGTGCTTTGATGACATGGGGCCATGGACAGACGATCATCTGATGCTAAGATGTGTTTCCATAAGCTGGGGACATTTCTGAAATGGCACATGTTTGCCTGTTCACTGGTTGACCTATTTACCTGACAGCTACTCACCCGCGTTTGTATCAGTCAAGAGATCGAGGATTTCCCTTCTGTCTCTGCAGATCCTGCCGGTCTAGAAGCATCATACGGAGCCGAAGAGAGACTGAATCATTAGTTTTTGTGACAGTCAGTTCCACAGGTGTGGGTGAGGCCTCTGAGTCCGGCCTGGAGCTGACTGCCACCAGGTGCGGGGATGCAGCCCGTACCCCAGCCGCTGTCTCCGTCCTGTGACATGGAGAGGCTGACCACCAGGTCAGCAGAAGACTCGTGTATTAAAGGGTCCCATGATTCTCGACGTCGAGAGATTGACCGCCAGGTCGGTGGATCAACGTGTGTCTTTTTTGCTGCTGTGTGGATGTTCCGGGAGGACTGCACGAACTGCATCTTCATGAGCACCTCTGTGTATTGTGTGAAGACTGTGACTTAGGCTTGGTGAAGGTGCCAGCGAAGTCTGCGCTGGGAAAAAAAAATGTGTATTTCAGATGTCAATTTAGAGATCAGGGATTAAAGCTTCTTGTGGTGTTACGCGCCCTTACTGCTAGTGGCGTGTGTTGACATTCCTTGTGCCTGTTCATTTATATTATGGTCATATGTGTTTTGATGGTTCAGGTAGCATACAAAACTTAACTTGTGTGTTGCCTGGCTGTCTATGTTCGTGTGGTATGGGTGTGTTTAGGAAAAAAGTTACACGCAACCAAACTTTTTCGTGTGGGACATATATCGTAAAGCACGCACTTCCACACCATCCGTAACAGGCACAGTAAGCCTTCGCTAAACTCGATCAGGTAATCGTTTACTACTTGGTGAATAGAAATGATTTTCAGGCTAAGAAGAAAAAAAAAAAATCATACGAATTGTTCAAACTTGCGACTGTGAGCACTGCAAAAAAACCCTCTAGTCATTTGACCATGGGCTCCTTTTTGAATTGGACTGGACTGATTTATTTTCTGGACGTAGCTTTTAATACTATCCGTAAAGGACATAATGACAGACGATCCTGCAAGCAATGAACTCGGTCTCCCCATGTATTGCCTGACATTCCTTGGTCAGTGACTCCAGGCAGTGCACATCTAATCAGGAACCCTGCGTGCACTGAGCTCCTTGCCCTCTATGACTGCCACAGTCTACCTCTCGTCTAATGTGGCATCTCTTTGTCATGTCATTCATCATTCATGGACTAGTTTCAAATCTTCATTTTATGCTTCGACTTCCGCCTGCAGTCATTACAGTCTGAGATCCCCAACAGAGGTTGGAGCAAGATCGGCTGTGGACTCGTCAGCATATCCTCGCGTGATACAGCTCGTGATGAAGAAGACCAGAACCCTAAAGGACAGTACAGAGGAGGGCCGGTTATATGTCCCCCTCCTGTCATACTGACACAGGACATTTTTTTCAGCAGTGGACTTGTCATGTCATCCTAACTTGTTGTCATGACAGAGGGAACCTTATCAGGAGATGACTGGTTACATCGCATTCACTTATTACAATTTGTAAACGGCTGTCATCTGACAACTGTTATCATGATAGAGGGTTGATTGTCTCTAGACAGCTGATTCTGTTACTCCAGTCTGAGGAATGATTATCACTGGATCACTGTTTATGTTGCCTTTATCACCTGTTATCATGATAGAGGGTTTGATTGTCTGTAGACAGCTGATTCTGTTACTCCAGTCTGAGGAATGATGATCACTGGATCACTTTTTATGTTGCCTTTACCTGTTATCATGACAGAGGGGTGGTTTCAGGAGATGTCTGGTTACATTTCCGTCAATCATAATGACAGGGGTATTACTGGTGGTAGTAGACTAATGATACCATCTCCACCAATCATTTTGACAGGGGTATTATCGGTGGTGGTTGACTAGTTATATCATCTCCACCAATCATCATGATGGGAGATGATTGTTAGTGGCTGGCTGGCTGCAACATCTTCATCACGTATGATGGCAAAAGGATGATTGTTAGTTGATGGCTGAGTACTTCATCCTCACCAAGTATCATGACAGAAGGCCAGTGGCTGTGGTGATCCCTTTGTGATTGCAATCCTAAGAGTATGTATAGGAATGGTAATATAGATGATGATGATAATGACAATGATAATGGCCGTGATCGGGATGACGATTATGATCATGATGGCAACATGAACAATCAGGTCAATGGCGATGACGACAGTGGTGATGATAGTAATGATGATGAAAAAGCTTTTGGTGATGTCGCTGCTGCTTCTGCTACTGCTGCTGCCATTGTTTTCGTTGCTGCTGCTGCTGCTATAGCTACTGCTGCTGCTGCTGCTGCTGCTGCTGCTGTGCTGCTGCTGCTGCTGCTGATGATGATGATGATGATGAGGATGATGATGATGATGACGATACGGCGACTACGACGATAGTGGTGATGATGACAACGACAATGATGACGACGATGATGATGATGATGATGACGATGATGATGATGACGATGATGATGTTGATGACGATGATGATGATGATGATGATGATGATGATGATGATGATGATGATGTGATGATGATGATGATGATATGATGATGATGATGATGATGATGATGATGATGTTTATTTCCATCCAGTTGAATTCGGAAAAGAAATGGAGATCAAATGCATTTATACCTGAAAAGGGCAGTTGTATATGATTCATACCCTGAAATGCTCATTAACAGTCATTGTACGTGATGGACATTGCAATGAATTCACAGTTGTGCCTCCGAAAATAAGGTTGAACGTGTTTCATCCCACGACATGGGTGAGTGAGAGAGTTGTTGTATGTATGTGCCTTCCACATTGAAAACTAGTTTAAAACAGATCATTTCAATGATGAGGCGTACTTTTTGATGATGCCGCTTAGTACACAAGGTAAGAAATATACCACTGTCCTTCGTGACATTATTAACAGGATGGTTCCCATGTTCCAAGTGCATTGTAAGAAGGATGAACAGGGTGTCATCATGGAACCGAAGGCCCATGTCTGTACATGTGGGTATGTGAGATGATAGCATGCAGTGCCACTGGTGAGTGAGTGAGCATGTCATTCGTGTCCACATTGTTTGGGGTGATTTGTGTACATGTGTGCGTGTGCCCGTGCGTGTGTGTGTGTTCATATGTGTGTGTGTGTGTGTGTGTGTGTGTGTGTGTGTGTGTGTGTGTGTGTGTGTGTGTGTGTGTGTGTGTGTGTGTGTGTGTGTGTGTGTGTGTGTGTGTGTGTGTGTGCTTGTGAGGAAAAGAACATGGTAGGGTTGTCTTTGTGTGTTAATCAGCTCTGGAAGTCTGTGTGATAAGTTAAAGACAGGTGGTGAATAGAATGGGTCTCTGTGTGAACTGTGAATCCACTGATAAGTTAAAGACAGGTGGTGAATAGAAATGGGTCTCTCAAAGAACTATGAATCCACTGATAAGTTAAAGACAGGTGGCGAATAGAATGGGTCTCTCAAAGACCTATGAATCCACTGATAAGTTAAAGACAGGTGGTGAAAAGAATGTGTCTCTCAAAGAACTATGAATCCACTGATAAGTTAAAGACAGGTGGTGAATGGAAAGAGAGAACTATGAAAACTACCACATCTGTCTAGACGAACATTAATTCCCACTATCTGCCTCAGGACAACCCAGAGAGAAAACACGTCTTGCAACATTACACACAGGTCACAAACTGTTCCAAACATCACTGATTTGGGGGGAAATTAATGTTGGTTGACCACTCAAAAAAATGTGCTGATGTATCCAGAGCTAGTATTTCAACAAACTATTGACAGAGTCTGTTCCAAGGTGTCCCTTCTAATGCTGTTCTTTTCCCCTGAAACTTTGGGCAAATTCCTGACTTCATAAAACCTCCCCAAAGCACAGGGCACAGTAGGGGGGGGTAATGTATGCTGTGTCAGTAGAGCGTAGAGGGTTTCCCTCGTTTGTGGTACACTGTGTCTAGGGTACATGATACACTGTGTGGATTAATATATAGTATCATAGTATCATGGCCCCAGTGCACTGTGTGAGTTAATACATACAGTGTGAGGGTTGACTGCCAGAACCCAGTATCTCACATATAATATATGAGGGAGATACAGTTTCTTGTCAGTCAACCCTCGTGTGGTAGTAGGGAGTGCACTGCTCTCTGGCAGAGAGAACATTGTGTGAAGTCAGGTATACCGTGTCAGTAAGGAATAGATTGTTCCCTGGTACATGGTACACTGTGTGAAGTGGCGTTTACTGTCACTAGGGAGTAGACTGTTCCCTGGTACATGGTGCACTGTGTGAAGTGACGTATACTGTCACTAGGGAGTAGACTGTTCCCTGGTACATGGTGCACTGTGTGAAGTGACGTATACTGTCAGTAGGGAGTAGACTGTTCCCTGGTACATGGTACACTGTGTGTAGTGACGTATACTGTCAGTAGGGAGTAGACTGTTCCCTGGTACTCAGTGCAAGTGTGAGATGATGTATACAGTGTCAGTGGGAAGAAGACTGTGCATGGTACATGGCGCCGTGTGTAGGCGATGCATACAGTGTCACCACTCTCCCCTTGAACATCGTGCCCAGTGCGAGAAGATGTATACAGTGTCATTTTTGCTTGCACATGTGTTGAAGAGAGAGAGAGAGAGAGAGAGAGAGAGAGAGAGAGAGAGAGAGAGAGAGAGAGAGAGAGAGAGAGAGAGATGGACGAATGAATGAACTATAATTTATTCAAAAAGGCCATGGCCCATCTGAAGGGGGTTAAAAACATATGAACTGTGAATAATAATATCAAGCTGTGGCCGCCCCTGGAGCTGGAACCGACGTTGTTCAGTCCATGGATTTGGTTAAAAAAAAATTAAAAAAAAAAAAAAAAGTGGACAAAAAGACAGTCACTGGTGACAACTAGATCAACAAGAAAACAACGCTTTTGTGAACGTGAGAGAGAGAGAGAGAGAGAGAGAGAGAGAGAGAGAGAGAGAGAGAGAGAGAGAGAGAGAGAGAGAGAGAGAGAGAGAGAGAGCAGACAACAGTCACAGGGGAGATACATCGCCTTAGTGGAGGCACCTTCCATGCATGCCTTTGATAGCAGTTATCTCCCTCAAACCATTCACCAAGTGTGTGTGTGTGTGTGTGTGTGTGTGTGTGTGACTGATGGACACCTCCATTGCCCCTCTCTGAGTGGTTTTAACCAGGGGAGAGGTGTAGTGAGCTGTCCGTGCAATCCTTACCTCCCCCTTCCATCCCCCAACCTCTCCTCAGTGTGCCGAGTCACTCGTCGCAGCACGAGGAACTTGTGAACCATGTATATCCAATCGTTTGCGACAACTGTTTACCGTTCCGTTTTGATGCTAACAGAGGGTGTGTGTGGCTGATCTGCTTTCGATCTGGAGTCGTTCATTGAGCGGAGAGGACCGTCTCTGCCATTGGAAACTGTCAGCGAGCATTTCTGCTCTTAGGACACTTTGTTTGGGTCCAGGCTACGGAGGTCCGGGTTGTCCCGTCTTCACCGACGTGGAGCGATGGTCCTGTCTTTATTTTCTGCTTGAGTTCCAGTCTACGAGGTCCGAGTTGTCTCGTCTTTATCGACGTCGGGTGACGGTCCTGTCTTTATTTGCTTCTTGTAGTCCAGTCTACAGAGGTCCAGGTTGTCCCGTTTTCACCGGCGTGGGGCAACAGTCCTACCTTTATTGTTGTCCTTGGGTTCCAGTCTACAGAGGTCCAGGTTGTTCCATCTACAGTGGGGCGACGGCCCTACATCTTTTTTTTTAATATTTTTTTTCGTCTTCACAAGCGTGTGTGTGTGTGTGTGTGTGTGTGTGTGTGTGTGTGTGTGTGTGTGTGTGTGTGTGTGTGTGTGTGTGTGTGTGTGTGTGTGTGTGTGTGTGTGTGTGTGTGTGTGTGTGTGTGTGTGTGTGCCTACTCTATATATCTATTTGCCTATCAATGCATCTATTTATCTATCTACCTATCTATCTCTCTGTCAATCTATCTGTCTGTCTGTCTGTCTATCTATCTATATATTTGCGTGCGTGCTGAATGTGTATGTATGTATGTGTCTGTCTTCCTGTCCAGGTGTTATCTCTTCATCTATCTTCTATAATAATTATACTCCTTGAAGACAAAACCAACCAAGAACAGTTGATAGTTAGGGACTGAACAATAGACATGTCAGTTCCTCAACAGGCGATCTACCACCGAACACACACACACACACACACACACACACACAACACACACACACACACACACACACACACACACCACCACCACCACCACCACCACCACCACCACCACCATCATCATCACCACACCATCATCACCACCACCACCACCATCACCACCACTGCCATCATCACCATCACTACCATCATCACCACCACCACCACCACCACCATCATCACACTCAACCATCATCACCACCACCACCACCACCACCATCATCACCACAACCATCATCACCACCACCACCATCATCACACTGCATCATCATCACACACCACCACCACCCATCCACCACCACCACCACCACCACCACCACCACCATTATCACAACCACATACCACCATCATCATCATCGTCATCATCATCATCATCATCATCATCATCATCACATATCATATCATCATCATCATCATCATCATCATCATCATCATCATCATCATCATCTTAGTCATCAACAACATCATCATAGTCATCATCACCGTCAGACGACACGGCTAAACGTCCCCACATGCTGTGGGTGGTTTATCACAGTGTTGGATCATCATGGCTAAAAACGCGGAGCAGTGACCACCCTCAGATGACGTCATGGTATCAGCGTCACACATGGCGAACTGTAGAGGGGACTCCGGCATGAGGTTCACTTCTGCGTCTGTGATTCGATAGAATGACTGAATGACTGCTTGAGACAGACCTATTGGCTTCGTTACCAACAAATCAACAAAATGATGATGTGATGAATAAACAAACAAATCGATAGCTTAGAGCCTTAATGGTATATATTTGGATGATTTTTTTTTCTATGTAAATGTGTGCTTACAAAAATTCTCCTTCATGTCAAGTTTTGTTTTTATATCTTTGATGATGAAAAACGTTATGAGTGATGTTTGGTTTTTACCATTAATAAAGATTCCACATTTTCGTGTGTGCCAAAACTGTATACCTGTACATTTTTAACCGAAACGCTATGATCAACAGATGTGCTGTTTTGGCACAAAATTGTTTACAGTTTTTAGACGATACGTTATAGTAAAAAGGAAACAGCTACTGAAATCATGTTTGGCGCAAATTCTCCAGTTAAAATGTGTAATGATAATTTGTTCAATGTACAGGAAAAAACTGCATGTCTTCTGCAAAGTAAAAAACAGGTAATATCTGCTTTTTTTCTAGCCAAAGTGAGTTATTTTTACAATGATTTATTTTAATCTAAAGAAACGTATTCCTTTTTTGGCTCAGAAATCAAACATGTACAATATGTGCTGATCCAGTCTCTTCATGTGGCACGGACTGCCAGTGAAATCGAACTATTTGAAAAAAAAAAAAATTAAATAAGTGTTAGTGAACTGCCGAGAGAAACGTGGACAAAACGAGTCACAAGACAAAACACGACGCGTTTCGACCTCTTACGTCTTCTTCAGGCAAGTCACAAACAATTAGACAATGAAAATGAACGAGTCTGTCACTTAGCTTGATCTCCTCAGCGCAAGGTAGGCGTTGAATGAAAACGAAGCTGTTAAAAGGGAGATAAATGAGTGAGTCAAAGGTAGTAAGGATGATAATTATATCACTTATAGAAATACTAATGAAGGTCAAAATATTGAAATAATAAATTAAGTCAGGATTACCACTAATTTTGGTGATAATAAGGCAATAGCAGTTGTAGTATGAGAGAAAGGAAAGTGGTTAGATGATTCTTAAACAGCATGGTTGCCGTGGCAACAGTCTTAGTGGCGATGGTGAAATCAATACTAGCAATAGTATTCTGATGATACCGCTTACAACTATTTTGAAGGTAAAGGTAATAAAAGCAAGATAAGAAATATGTTCAGAAGATAGATTTGAATAATAATCATAATAAATAGATTCAAGAAAAAATATAATGATATTAAAAAAATAAATAAGTGAAACATATTGTAAACATATTGTATGAAAAAAAAAAAAAAAAAAAAAAATATAAATATATATATATATATATATATATATATATATATATATATATATATATATATATAAAAAATACCACTAAAATGCCTAATAAAATTCTTAAAGTGCTCAACCCTTGGGGAGCAACATCTATTAAAAAATAGGATGGTAAAAGGAAGTTTTAAAATCAACAGGTCTGTTTCGAGCGCTCGCTCTCCTTGCTTCTCCTGAGGAGAGAGCGAGCGCTCGAAACAGACCTGTTGATCTTAAAACTTCCTTTTTTACATCCTATTTTATATATATATATATATATATATATATATATATATATATATATATATATATATATATATATATATATACACACACACACACACACACACACACACACACACACACACACACACACACACACACACATACACGGCGGCGGCTGGTTTAAAAAAAAAAAAGTCTTCATAAGTTCACCATCTGTCCGTTTTGGGAATTCTCACTGACGTACAGTTTCAGCCGTGTCACCAGCTTATCACGACATAACCCAGGAAATGGTTTAAAGCAAGAAAAAAGGTAAATGAGACGGTGGAGAACCTTCTAAAGAAGGGAAAAAATGTGTTTGGTCTGTCGGTTTATCTCATAACACTTCTTCAAAAACAGATTTTCTTCCAGCTTGCTCCTGATGGATAGAAGGCTGTGAGTCCAACAATTACCCATACAGAAAAAAATTCTTATGCCAGAACTACCCCCCCCCCCCCCCCCTAATGTGCTATACCTGAATGAAGAAGAAATGAAGCAGGCTCAACAAGAACATGTCGATTGTCGCCACAGGATCAGAATTATGTTTACACTCGAAGATGGTGAGTGTGTCTGGGTGCATGATCTTAACAAGCCATGACTTAACAAAGCAGACAAAAGCAAGCTCAAGAATTTTTTATCGTCGTCACAGAAGTCTTTGGACACAAATATTGGACCATGTCCGGCTGAGTGATCCTGACAAGCCAGGGACTGTTTCCCAACACGTGCACTGTTGTTATCACGTCCCTCAGCACGCTCTGTGCCAACATCCGAAGTGATGGCGCCACAGTGGACCTTCTGCCGCGGAATGATGCAACCCAGCCTGCCACCTCACAGTCCCACTGGCCAGCAGACAGACAGTTCCCAGTCAGCACTGCCAGGACCTTCTGCTTCAGCACCACACGTCACAAGGTCTCCTTCAAGCACACAGTGATCAGACAACCAGACAGACACAGTTTTAAATCACTGTAACTTGGTCGCCATTGAGCACCCCTGGCACACTTCGTTGAGTGAAAAACTGGTGGTTCTGGACATTGTCGTAAGCTACTGCCAGCCACTGCTACTACACACTCTGAGGGGCCGGAAGAGCTCACTGGGAAGAGCTGACTTCAGTCCTACTCCAGTGACATCACTCTGATGCTATACATTCCGGCTGCCCCTTCGCAGTCCTGATCCATGGGCACACGTTCCGTCACAGCAACGGTACACGGCACCAGTCATCCACACAAGAAGCAGTCCACACGGCAGATCAAGTCATCACAGGGCAAACCATCAGAAGAGACGCTGTGCTGCTGCCGAATCAATATGGTGGCGTTCAGTGGTGTCCATTCTGATGCACCATACGCAAAACACCACCTCTCAATGCGCCAGTGGTGACAATAGCTGGTTAGATGCGGAAATAGGATGAGTGAGTGTTCCTCTGTAGAGCGCGCTACACCATCCGACCAGGGACCGTCAGCTAGGAGGAGTAGCAGGGCGAATGCTTCTCTTAAGTTCGCTTGGAGTTCTGCAGCATTGTCAAGATCTTTCTGTTGGTGGAGATTGTATTGGAGACGGCGGCCGTTTATCACTCTCCTCTTGCTCTTAAAACTTACTTTAAGTTCATCTCTATTTTCTCCTCTGACCGCCTGGAATTGTACAACGTTGTCAGGACCTTTCAGTTTGTCAAGACTGAATATGAGACGGGTATTTATCACTCTCCTTTTCTTCTTAAACTTACTTTAAGGTTCATCGCGCTGTAGCGGTAAGTTTTAAGCGCAGCTCCTGGAAATGTTCTTGTGTTAGGCCTATCGCTGACAAACATTACTGGTTTTTTCATAAGGATCAAAAACTGTAGTCTGTCCAGCTATGGTGCTGACGTTTAGGGTGTGTGCCATGTCCATCGTCGGGATGCTTTATGCGACCAAGTGATAGGCAGGAACCAAGTCATTATCACTGGCTGGCATCCTGATAGACGTGGTCCTGTGTTCTTGGTGGTAGCATTACAACAGGGACCACAGACATTCTGACGGTCTTCTCCGGCATTTGCACGAACCTTCTGCATGCCATTCACCCTGAGTGATGAGGGTGTCATTCACCCTGAGTGATGAGGGTGTCATTCACCCTGAGTGATGAGGGTGTCATTCCATTCACCCTGAGTGATGAGGGTGTCATTCCATTCACCCTGAGTGATGAGGGTGTCATTGAGTGATGAGGGTGTCATTCACCCTGAGTGATGAGGGTGTCATTCACCCTGAGTGATGAGGGTGTCATTCCATTCACCCTGAGTGATGAGGGTGTCATTCACCCTGAGTGATGAGGGTTGTCATTCACCCTGAGTGAGGGTGTCATTCAGGGAGTGATGAGGGTGTCATTCACCCTGAGTGATGAGGGTGTCATTCCATTCACCCTGAGTGATGAGGGTGTCATTCCAGGCACCTGAGTGATGAGGGTGTCATTCACCCTGAGTGATGAGGTGTCATTTCATTCACCCTGAGTGATGAGGGTGTCATTCACCCTGAGTGATGAGGGTGTCATTCACCCTGAGTGATGAGGGTGTCATTCACCCTGAGTGATGAGGGTGTCATTTCAGTCACCCTGAGTGATGAGGGTGTCATTCCATTCACCCTGAGTGATGAGGGTGTCATTCACCCTGAGTGATGAGGATGTCATTCACCCTGAGTGATGAGGGTGTCATTCACCCTGAGTGATGAGGGTGTCATTCACCCTGAGTGATGAGGGTGTCATTCACCCTGAGTGATGAGGGTGTCATTCACCCTGAGTGATGAGGATGTCATTCACCCTGAGTGATGAGAGTGTCATTCACCCTGAGTGATGAGGGTGTCATTCACCCTGAGTGATGAGGGTGTCATTTCAGTCAATGTACTGATGACTGTTTGGAGCTGGGAATAGAATTCTTCAGTTCGATCATCAACATATTTGATGCTGGAACATGATTTGCACAGTCGTAATGTTGTATCGTTTTGCTGGCAGGCGGAGGGTGGGTGGCTGTTATCCCGCTGGAACAGGGCAGCATCTGATTACAGCATTCTGGACGTCTTGTCAACTAAAAATAATAATAATAATAATAATAATAATAATAAATAACAGATATAAATAAAACCTTCTATCTATGCTCTGTTGTTCTTCCATCTCGTTACTTCACAGAGGCAGAGAACGGCCCGGGAGTACCTGTCTACATCATGGGTCAGTTCTCTCCATTTTCCAGGCTTCCTGTGTGTTCTTACATTCCAGATGGCAAATATGGTGATGATCCCTCCACGTTCACTTTGTGACTTCCACCAGTAGCACACGTTTTGCGTCCGCCTTGCTGGAGGACGACAGATGGCGCGGTCATTGTAAACACGGGCTGTGGCTAATCAGGTGTGATCCGACTAATCAGGTGTGATCCGACTAACCAGGTGTGATCCGACTAATCAGGTGTGTGTGATCCGTGTGTCTTGTTTCCATGTGGTGTTTCTTGGGCAAAAATTAAAGGTGAAGCCGGTGTAACAAAAAGTTTGAACTCCCCGAATGGTTTAACTCCCAGGGAGTTTAACTGTTCATACTCACCGAGAGTTAAACAAGAATGATTCACACCCTGTGCCAAAATAAATCCACTCAGTAAAAACTTAAAAATTTTCTAAAATCTGTTTGTACAAGTTTCACCAAAATTCATGAAAACATTAAGGGGAGGGGGGGGGGGGGGGGGGGGGTCATTTTGTACATATATCAGACTTAACTCCCACTCTGTAACAGAAAGACCCCCTGGGAGTTAGTCTGTACTATATCCCGATTAAACTCCCAAGAGTCAATCCAGGTTTGTAAAAGTTTAACTCCCT
>JADBJO010009050.1:55000-88248 GCA_016801955.1 Conus betulinus | reverse complement strand
GTTGGCAAATGCATTCACCGATACAAAAAAGCGGAAAATTTCGTGCGTACACGTACTCACTCATACACACACGTCCTCACTTTTCCCTCCGCCCCACCCCGCTACCTTTCTACTATTGCCCCCACATCCATACCGCCCATAATCACACACACTTGACCACTAACCTTCCCTCTCCCTCCCCCTATTCCGCCAGCCCAACACCCCCCTACATTCCCCCCCCCCCCCCCCCCCCATAATACACCACACCCCCCCCCCACCCCCCCCCCCCCCCCCCCCCCCCCCCCCCCCCCCCCCCCACCCCCCCAACCCCCCCCCCCCCCCCCCCCCCCCCCCCCCCCACCCTCCCCTGAACATCCGCACATTGGATCATCCTTATGTTAGCCGGTATTTTGCTCAATTATCTTTTTCTCACATACATGGCTTCAGCTATGTATTTAGCCACTTCTTTAACAACACGTTCATTGTTATTAGATAACACTGAAGCAACGCTAGCTTTATTTTGATGGAACGAACGAGTATTCAACACACTGCAGCTTTTACGTTTGTCAGCATAAGTAGTACAATGAAACAAAAAAATGTTCTTCGTTTTCTAATTCATTTCCGCAAGACGGGCAAATGGTGTCATTCGAATATTCAGAACTTAAGAACCATCGCTTACAGTTTTTCAGACCACTAACCCTTAACCTAAATCTGGCCAAACTGATTCTGTGCCATTTATTTGTAACTAATGTTAGGTACTTTTCTGCCTGAAAAATGTTTTTTGAAGGAACAGAAATATCTATATTTATCGTTATTATCTATTCTGCATGCCAGTTTTGTTTGAAACAGGAAATGAGTCTGTCTTTGAATTCTGTTATAAAACCATATTCGGAACAAACTCCCTGGTTCAGCCAAACAATACCAAAGCCATTTTCAGTCAGAGTCTTTTGTACTTCTGGTACCCAATTAAAGTGTCCAGATTCGTGCTGTAACAAAAGCATTTCGTAGGCTTGCCTACATATTCTCGACATGGGGAGTCTGACTAGTTTTAACCAGTATTTGATGCATTTTACAGTAGTTGTAACGCGTAGAGAATACCTCCCAGTTTCTCCATATATCAGTTTATTTGATGTATGTAGGGGTACATTCAGATATCTTTTTATGGCAAACATGTGGACATTTTCAATCTGTTTACTGTCTTGTTCTAATCCCCAGACTTCAGCTACGTATGTTAGGATAGGCTGAATCTGCGTACGAAAAGCTTCCAAAATAAATTTATATCCATAGTGTTTAGTCTTCTTAATGATTTCATGATTCCATCACTCCTTTTTTTGCCTTTCTACAAAACATCAGACAGAGCATTGCTAACACTCAACTTTGTGGTAAAAGCCATCCCTAAGTATTTGTATGAGTTAGTTACCTTCACTTCTTCATTCATTTCCGTAAAACCATCTTTCTCTATCACTTAAGTAGCCACCTTTTCTGAAAACCATTACATTTGTTTTGTCAAGATTGACTGTTAACTTTAATCGATCTGCCCATTCTTTAAGACTATTTATTTGATTCTGGAGCCCAATAATGGAGTCAGATAACAAAATAACATCATCTGCAAACAATAGTAAGAATATTTCAACTGCACCAGGAATAAGCTGAATACCATGTTTTCCATTGCTTGATAAATCAACAGCCAATTCGTTTATGAAAAAGGAAAAATAAGAGAAGGGCTAAGTAGACATTCTTGTTTCACCCCCCTGGGCATTCAAAGTAGTCAGAATAACAACATTTATCTCGTACGCATGCTAATACTGAATCGTAAACACTTCGTATAGCTTGATAAAGTTTTCCTTTCACACCACATTTTCTCAAAAACTGACCATAAAACATTTCTGTTCACAGAATCGAACGCCTTTCTGAAGTCCACAAAGGCAACATACAGTTTAGACTTTTTTTTATAAGAAAACTTTTACTAACGCAACGCATAGGGGTGAAAATATGATCTACGGTACTATAACCTGGTCTGAAACCTGCTTGCTCTTCTATTATTTTTTCCTCTTTCTCTACCCACTTTGAAAGTCTTTTGTTTAAGATATGTGTATACACCTTACTTACAACACTCGTTAGGGCAATGCCACGATAGTTATCTGGCAGGTTTGGATTTCCCTTTCTATATATTGGAGCATCTATAGATTTCGACCAATCATCTGGGAAAACACCAAGGTCAAACAATTTATTGAAATAAATAACTAAGAAATCAATAATTTTTAATTGGCATGCTTCAGCATCTCCCTAATAATTTTGTCCGGACCAGAACTTTTTCCGGCCTTGAGATTACAAATGCTGGCTTGAACCTCATGACTGGAAATTGGTCATCGAACAAAACATCTAAGTCATCTGTTCTTTTTTCCCACATGGCTAAACTCGATATTTTCCTCTGGAGTAGATGATACATCCACATCATTAAAGACATTGTAAAAATGGTTATGCCACTGCTCAATGGTAATAGAGTTGTATATGGCTGACTTTCTATTGACTGATCGAATTGTTTGCCAAAATACCTTTGGATCAATAATCGACTGATTAAGTATGGTTAATCTTCTTTGGTCAAATTCATCTTTTTTTCTGTTTAACAAATATTTGTATTCTTTTCTTTCTTTTACGTACTCTTCTCTTTTTTCTGCACGTGATTTCTTTGGAGCTCGTTTAAATTTCCGTAGTGACCCCTTAACTGCCTTCTTTTTTCGATCACATTCCTTGTCAAACCAGTCGTTTTTCTTTTTTTCTTATTCCCTTTTGTTCTCATCATGCAAGAAGCAGCGCTGCAAAGTGATTTAACAAAAAGTTCAATGGAAATATTGACATCTGTATCTACAGCTTGGTAGGCATTCTGTAGGCTTTCATCAAATTCATGAGAACTTAATTCTTCTTCAAAAACACTTAGCAAATCGTCTGACCACACAACCTATCTTCCACACCTTGTTCAGCTTCAGCTGGTTTTTCCACCTCCTGTCCTACATTAGTCCACTGAAGTTCAACTGGTAAATGCCAGGAGTCAATACGGTCTCCGACATTCAGCTTACAATGTTGCGTAGAAAACACACCCTTAGACATAATGACATAATCGATCACACTAGAGCCGTGAGGAGAAACATATGTAGAATCCCCAGCAGACTCACATTCACCACAACCATTAACTATGACACAGTCGATCATGAAACATAATTCAACAAAGATTTACCGAAACTATTTATAACATCATCTTTTGAAAATCTATGCAAAACATCGTCAGTCACACAATCGTCATCATCAAAATCAGGTGAGTAATTAGTCATCACTTCGGGTGTAGGTTGTTCAGATCCTGTTCTTGCATTGAGGGTCACCCATTATCAAAACATTTACGTTTTCGTTTTCTGTAGCCTGCAAGATACATTCTTCCAAGTTCACGATCCCATCTTTTATATCCATTGAATTGTACAAGGGACCATTTTCAGGGACAACATAAACACGCGAATAATAACACATCTCTATCCAAGTTAAATACACACCTGTCAATCCGTATGGCCACAACATTTTCACAATTAACACTGACTACTGAAATATATCTGGAAAAGGATTTGCGCACTAACAGAAAGAACGCCACCAGAATGTCTTCCATGATGTGACAATTTTCTTGCTGGAGCAGTAAACTAACGAAGCCTTGAAGAATATTACTGAAATCAAAAGAACTATCAACAAAAGTCTCTGTCAAACACGCAACATCAAACTTCGAAATGTAACCCATGAACCAAGAAAAGTCATTAAGCTTGCTGTATATGTTTTCCACATTGTAAACAAGAAATGTCACTTCCTCAAGATGATCCGGCCTGTCCTGCCGTGTAGTCGTCCGTGCACTTCGCCTGGGTCGTGCGTCATTGGCAGGGCTCTTGTTGACAGGGGGTGAGAGGAAGCGGTGTAGACTGCCGTCGCCATGCCCACCTCGTCCCGCTTCACCTTTGCCACCACGCACACCACGTGCGCCCCGTGCACGGTCAGACTGGCTGACCTCGTTGAAGCGACGAGGGGAATCCCCGTCTCTGCTTCCGCGTACTTTCTGCTGCCCTCTGCCCTCTGTTGCGCTGTCAGCTGTCGGCTTCCTCGTGGTACTGGCCTCGGAAGCTGTTCCTCTGGCATCAGCGTCGGCGCGGTCGTCTCCTGCGGCTGCTACCTCCGCATAGGTTCTGGGGTCCGGTCGTTTGGGTTCCACAACCAGTCTGCCTCTCTTAAAGTAGGCCACTTCCCCTCCTTCCTGGCTTCTGCCACAATACTGTCTTGTTGTTTGGTCAGGTCGTTGGACACTGTCACACCTTTCGCTTTCAGTTTTTCTCTGAAACCACGGTCTGTGATCACTGCCATCTTCTTCTTCCACTGACTAAACTTGACACCATTGGTTTGGGTCGGCCGTCTCTGTTCTCCCCTACCCTGTGAGCTTGGGCGATGTCATCTGTTGTCCATTTCATCGGCCCCTCCAGAGAGAGAGAGAGAGAGAGAGAGAGAGAGTAAATCTAACACACACACACACACACACACACGCACGCACGCACGCACGCACGCACGCACACACACACACACACACACACACACACACACACACACACACACACACACACACACACTCGTTGATCAAAATAAGCCAGAGGTAAATAGCAACTGGACTATGATTTTAAAGAAATTCAGAGAAAATGGGTGCAGTCAATATTCATTCAAAAGATTTCTATGACATAATTGTACACTAGTTAAGCTTTGATGAATTCATGTTTCAGGAATTAACTGCATTGATCCTGGTCAGTGAACAAGTAAGTGGTTTTCAGTGCTTTGTTTGCAGTGTAATATCTCTGTATCTCCCTATCTCTCTATCTGTCTGTCTGTCTGTCTATCTATCTATCTATCTATCTGTAGATATGTGAATGTTGGATGGATAGATGAATATTTAGATATGCATAGATAGGTGGAACGATAGATAACTTTCTCTGCGTGTGTGTGTGTGTGTGTGTGTGTGTGTGTGTGTGTGTGTGTGTGTGTGTGTGTGTGTGTGTGTGTGTGTGTGTGTGTGTGTGTTATGTGTGTTTTCTTAATCATCTTTTTCAAAGAAAGTTTTATTATTGTTGTTATTATTTCCATGTAACTTTGTTCGTCTGTGCATCAGACTTGTAATATATGTATAAATGCGTGACAGGATTTAGGATGGCAACATTTACACAGTGTCGCTGATAATGACTATTCGAAGCTTTGCGCATTTCATTAATTCGACCGTCTGTCTGCCTCTCTGTCTGTCTGTCTGTCTGTCTGTCTGTCTTTCTCTCTCTCTCTCTGTTTTTCTGAGAGCGTGCGTGCGTGCGCGTGTGGTGTGTGTGTGTGTGTGTGTGTGTGTGTGTGTGTGTGTGTGTGTGTGTGTGTGTGTGTGCTTATGTATGATACAGGTGAAAGGATAGATAACTGTCTCTGCGCGCGCGTGTGTGTGTGTATGTGTGTGTGTGTGTGTGTGTGTGTGTGTGTGTGTGTGTGTGTGTGTGTGTGTGTGTGTGTGTGTGTGTGAGTACAACACTATGTTAATCTGACAGTAAATGCTTTCAGTCAGTCAGTCAGTGTGTGTGCGCGGGCGCGCGTGCACGCGTGCCCGGTTTTTCATTCATGTGTGTCGTGACTTGATATCCTATGGGTCCTGACAGGGATAAGCACTCATGAGCCTTCTGTTTCTTGATCTTTGTGCAGCGGGTGATACCCAAAGACTGACCAGTGCCCTCTCTGACCAAAGCGGTCAGTTCAGCTCCTCTCCTATCTGCAGTTTCACGAGCATAACCTCTGTTTTTGTTAGTCAGAATACATCGTAACCATAATGTAACAGAGGACTTCTGCAACACGCTTCTTTTCACAAGCACAACAACAACAACAACAACAAAATCCAAAACTCTCCGGGACACACGTGTAACAGTATTCTTCACGTGGAGCAGGGTGTGAACCGAACACTTCCGGCGGTGCAGTGATGATAGCCTTTGTGTTGATTATGTAGTGTTTTATTATGTAAGTGCAATTAATGCTCATTTAATGTTAAATCGTCTGTTCCAAGAAAAGAGCAGTAGACAGGTAAATATGTTTGTCTATGTAGGCTTAGGATGGGAACAATAAATGCAACGGAGAAAAAATATGTCTGTCCAAGTTTATACAATCACCTTTGATTTTCGTGTGATATTTTCCGTGTTCCGGCTTTCCTGTCAGATAGCAAACAAGGTGATTTATGCTTAAAGATGGGTCATTTTGTCTCCTGCCCCCTTCCTGCGTCCTCAATTCCATGTCACGAGAAAAATGGACACACTTCTTTAAACTGGTTTCCAAGACCCGTACAGAATTGTTATCCCCAAGACCGTTTCTTTAAAAAAAATTGCGCCGTACGATTTTTTTCTTCTTCAGAAATTATAGCTATCAAAACATATCAGATGAGACAGATTACTCTGCCACCACCCACGCTGTCTCCCCCCCCACCCCCACCCCCCACCCCACTCACCCCCTTTCCTCGCCTTCTTTCTGTCCCCTCCCCAACTTATTGTAACTGGCTGTTCGGTCCAGACAGGTTTTCGGTGTACTTGATTCACGTTCCCTCCTCTCCTGGGCAGTTTTTGGTAGGCCTATATTTAATTCTCGTTCCCTCTCCTCTCCAGATCATTTTTTGGGTACATTTAATTCTCTTTTCCTCTCCTTTCCAAACAATTTTTTGTGCATTTTATTCTCGTTCCCTCTCCCTCTCCAGACTAGTTTTTGATATTTTTAATTCTCGTTCCCTGTCCTCCCCAGACTGGTTTTTGGTAATTTGAAATCAGTTCAGCTTCCGACACACACACGCACACGCACACGCAAAGGTAGATTTAGACATGATTTTCAATGAATAGTGAAAGAACAATATGAAATGAAACTACAATTGTCCGCTAATTTGGAGTCTTACTGAACGTCGAAGGAGACGATTACTATTAAACAAAAGCTTCTCCCAGAATTTGTGTTCGTTTGATTCTCTCCCTCGCTCTCTCCCTCCCTCCCTCCCTCTGTGTGTGTGTGTGTGTGTGTGTGTGTGCGCGCGCGCGCGCGCGCGCGCGCGCGCTTATGGGCTTGTGATTTAGAAAGAAAGAAGTGGAGGGGTGATGGGGGAAGGCAAGAACATAGGAGGTGGAAGGAACTTCCATCGAAAACTGTGGGCTCTTATAATCCGGTGAACCTCTTGTTTCCATGGAAAAGCCATGGAAAAGCCATTCTCAGATGGACCAGTTTTGTGGTATGTGTGACAGATTGGGTTCATGCACTGGCGCTCATATACGCACGCGCGGGAGCGCGTACGCGAGCGCGTGTGTGTGTGTGCGCGTGTGCGTGTGTGTGCGTGCCCCTCCCTACACACACACACACACACACACACACACCGGGCTCTCCCGATGGGCTTCAGAATGTGTGACATCGACCAGCCGGCGTGGCGAAGTGGTTAGCGTCGCGGACTCCCGGCTGGGAGATCGAGGGTTAGTTTTTCAGTAGAGCCATATGGGATTTTTCTGCCACGACCGGGTCCTACCCAGAGTTGACTTTACTACGGGCTCAGGTGGGAAGACTGGGACGAGTTGATATGTCTCTGAGAATGTTGTTCAAAATTCCTGACCAACGCTGCGGGTGTGTGTATCTCTTGGAATATCACAGAGGGGGCACAGAAAATGGGACAGGAAAAGAAATTGTGTGATACCCATTCCTTGGAAAACCCAGCGTTAGTTTAACTGCTGTCTGTCTTGCCATGTAATACCTGTTCCTTGGAGAGACTACAGTGTAGCCCTGTGTGATCCACACTGTATGATAGTCATTCCTCGGTGACTTTGCTCTACGGTCCCCCAAAACTACGGTGGCAAGCAACAGACAGATTAAACAACACCTTGCCCCCCTTCCCCCAACCCCCACTCTCCAAAAAAAAAAAACCAGAAATTGAGATTACACTAAGCTTCTCAAGGAGTAAGATATCAATAGAAAGAATGGGGGAAAAAAACTTAGGGGTCGTTCAATACTCTTCAAAGTATAGGTAACAGAGGATATAAAACTACGCTTAACTCTTGATGCATGACAATACAAAGGGACAAAGCACAGTCCACTTAAAATAGATGACAACGTAGGGGTCATACTTTGGTCCCCTCAATGAGTAACAACGTAACAGTCATACTCTGTTTTCTGCTCCGAACGGCTCCTACCCAGAGTTGAGTTTGCTACGGGCTCAGTTGGGAAGACTGGGACCACACAGTCGAGTTTCATCCACTTAATGGATGCGTCTCTGAGAGCGTTGCTCAAATTTCATGACCAGCACTGCAGGTGTCTGTATCTCTCGGGCCTGGTTGACGCCGAGATATATTATGAAAGGAAGCGTAGAGTACAGCCCTGTCATGAAGTCTCAGACCGGAATGAAAATCCGTAGCATCATCTCAATCATCCTCATTGTCATCGATCAGTATAACAAAAAAAGTCTCAGATCATGTGGCCCTTCATGCCCTGCTCTCATTGTGATCTGTTTCGATGTCCTCTCCACGTCAGTGGCCTTGCTTTAATTCCGTCGGGGTCACCGGTATCGGCGACTCCAAAGGGGCTGTCGTTAGACGGACGTGGTGGCGCCCTCCAGAGGGAGAGCTCACTCACGCCGGTTCCACGACTAAGCAATTATTGTCGTCAGTAGGGGGCTTGGTAGGTGGTGTCCTGCGTATGCTGGATCAGAACGGGCGCCACTGAACACCGCCGAAGTGACTCGGCAGCAGTGCAGTGTCTCCTCCCGTGGGTTGCCTTTTGACGACTTGACATTGATAGCAACTTTGGGGTCACACTGTGCACCCCCCAATGGATAGCAACTTTGGGATCACACTATGCTCCCCCACAATGGGATAGCAACTTTGGGGATCACATTATGCTTCCCCCGATGGATAGCAACTTTGGGATCACACTGTGCACCCCCCAATGGATAGCAACTTTGGGATCACATTATGCTTCCCCCAATGGATAGCAACTTTGGGATCACACTGTGCACCCCCCACTGGATAGCAACTTTGGGATCACACTATGCTCCCCCCAATGGATAGTAACTTTGGGATCACATTATGCTTCCCCCGATGGATAGCAACTTTGGGGTCATACTATGCTTCCCTGATGGATAGGAACTTTGGGGTCACACTATGCTTCCCCCCATGGATAGCAACTTTGTGGTCACAGTATGCTCCCCGCTGATAGATAACAACTTTGGGGTCACATTATGCCCCCCCCCCCCCCCCCCCCTGGTGGATAGCAACTTTGTGGTCACAGTATGCTCCCCGCTGATAGATAGCAACTTTGGGGTCACGCTATGCTCCCCCTGATGGATAACAATTTTTGGGGTCACGCTATGCTCCCCCTGATGGATAACAACTTTGGGTCTTACTCTGCTCCCCCTGATGGATAACTTTCGGGTTACACTGTACTCTCCTAAACGGATAACAACTGTGGGCTCATCCTGTGCTCGGCCGTGAGAGATAACAACTTTGTGGACACATTATGCTCCCTTCTGATGGATAACAACTTTGGGATCACACTATACCCCCCCCCCCCCCCAATGGATAACAAACTTTGGGGTCACACTATGCTCCCCTCTCATGGATAACAATTTTGTGGGTCGCACTATGCACCCCCTGGTAGATAACAACTTTGGGGTCCCACATTATGCTCCCCCTGATGCATAACAACTTTGGGGTCACACTATGCTCCCCCCTGGTAGATAACAAACTTGGGGTCACATTATGCTCTCTCTGATGGATAACAACTTTGGGGTCACACTATGCTCCCCTCTCATGGATAACATTTTTGTGGTCGCACTATGCACCCCCTGGTAGATAACAACTTTGGGGTCACACTATGCTCCCCTGATGGATAACAACTTTGGGGTCACACTTTGCTCCCCCTGGTAGATAACAACCTTGAGGTCACATTATGCTCCCCCCCCCCCCCCCCCCCCCCCCCCTCGATAGATAACAACTTGTGGTCACACTATGTTTCTCCTTGATGGATAACAACTTTGGGGCCACACAATACTCCCCCTAGACATATAACAACTTTGGGGTCACAATATGCTCCCCCTGATGGATAACATCTTTGGGGTCACACTATGCTCTCCCCTGATGGATAACAACTTTGGGGTCACACTATGCTCAACCCTGGCAGATAACAACTTTGGGGTCATATTTTGTTCCTCCCTGATGGATAACAACTTTGGGGTCACACTCTACTCCCCCAATGGATAACAACTTTGGGTCACACTATGCTCCCCCTGATACATAACAACTTTGGAGTCACACTATGCCCCCCCTGATAGATAACTTTGAGGTCACATTGTTTTCCCCCTGATGGATAACAACTTTGGGGTCACACTATGCTCCCCGCTGATAGCAATTTTAGGGTCACACTATGCTCCCCCTGATGGATAACAACTTTGGGGTCACAGTATGCTCTCTTTAATGTATAACAACTTTGGGGGGTCACACTATACTCCTCCAGATGGGTAACAACTTTGGGGTCACACTATGCTCTCTTTAATGGATACCAACTCTGGGGGTCACACTATATTCCTCCAGATGGATAACAACTTTGGGGTCACACTATGCTTCCCCTGATGGATAGCAACTTTGGGGTCACACTATGCTCTCTTTAATGGATACCAACTTTGGGGGTCACACTATACTCCTCCAGATGGATAACAACTTTGGGGTCACACTATGCTTCCCCTGATAGATAGCAACTTTGGAGCCACACTATGCTCCCCCAGATGGATAACAACTTTGGGGTCACACTATGCTCCCCTTGATGGATAGCAACTTTGGGGCCACACTATGCTTCCCCAGGTGGATAACAACTGTGGGGTCACACTATGCTCCCCTTGATGGATAGCAACTTTGGGGCCACACTATGCTTCCCCTGATGGATAACAACTTTGGGGTCACACTATGCTCCCCTTGATGGATAGCAACTTTGGGCCACACTATGCTTCCCCTGGTGGATAACAACTGTGGGGTCACACTATGCTCCCCTTGATGGATAGCAACTTTGGGGCCACACTATGCTTCCCCTGATGGATAACAACTTTGGGGTCACACAATGCTCCCCCTGATGGATAGCAACTTTGGGGCCACACTATGCTCCCCCAGATGGATAACTACTTGGGGTCACACTATGCTCTCTTTAATGGATAACAACTTTGGGTCACACTGTGCTTCCTCTGATGGATAACAACTTGGTGTCACACTACTATTTTTAATGGACAACAGCCTTGGGGTGACACTATATTCCCCAGATGGATGACAACTTTGGAGTCACACTGTGCTCTCTTTAATGGATAACGTTTGGGTCATACAGTGCTCGCCTAATGGATAACAACTTCAAGGTCACGGTACGCTCTCCTTAATGGATAACAACCTCAAGGTCACGGTACGCTCTCCTTAATGGATAACAACTTCAAGGTCACGGTACGCTCTCCTTAATGGATAACAACTTCAAGGTCACGGTACGCTCTTTTTAATGGATAACAACTGAGGGGGTCACAGTATGCTTCCCTTAATGGATAAAAACTTGAGTCGCACTATGTTCCTCAAGTAATGAAGGTCAAAATTACACACATTACACTCAGCTTAATAGATGCTGAGACAGAATGCCCACTACTCTCTCGTTGATGGATGTCAACACAGACTTCACATAACACTTCCCTCAACAGATACTAACAGAGAGGGTCATAGTATGCTCCGCTTAATAGATGTTAACACATAATTTACATTACACCTCCTTTAATGAATGCTAACAAAAAGGTCATAGCATGCTCCGCTTAATAGATTTTAACACATAATTAACATTAAATTACAACTCTCGTAACGAATGTTAACAAAGGGGTCATACTATGCTCCTCTTGATAGATGGTAATACATAATTTCACCTACACCCCTCTCTACTAGTGGTGGAAGGAGCAACTTTCCGGTACTAGTCATCGAAGAAAATTTTTATTTGTTCCGGGTATTGGTAAAACGGAAGACTGGCTCTGAGATAATTTTCCTTAGGCTGTACTATTAATTACAAGTACTTATAGCTCCGAGATACAGAATTGAAGAGAGAAGTTCAAACATTCAACATTCGATTGAACAACAGGGAACTGACACAAGTTAAGTGCACTTCACACATCAACTTTTATTACTTATACATAGATAAGAAATGGCGTGACACTTCCATAGGCTGTGTTTCAGTTCTCATTGGACTACCACAATGAGGGGCCCTTCCTCACTCCTACTTTACTCGCTTGCACTCTGTGCAGCAAGCTTAAGTTGGCATACAGGGGTTCTGTCTAAGTTACACTGAATGTATATGGTTATTATACATCCACACTGCTTGCTAATACCATAGACAGGTTCTCACTGTTTCATCATAAAGTGAGGGTAAGGGTCTGATGGGTTTGAGTCCAGGTGGTAAGCAAACTTAGCTTTGCTTCGGAGAGAGACACAGTTTGTCTCTCTCCTGTGGCTGGTGACTGCCCCACTGGTGTAGATCTGTTGTCTGGTGTCGCCCTGTTTCTGGCGAAGTCCCAGCTCTGGTTCAGTCGCAATGTGTAGCGTGACCAGGATCCCAGTTCTGCGATAAAGAGAACTTGATCTGTAGATGAGAATCTGGTGGCTGGTCTGTCGAGTGCACACATTTACCCTTTTCCTCTGTCTTTCAGAAGGGTTGTGAGACTCAGCCAGCAAAGTTTTCTCTATGGTAGAGTTTCTGCTATAACTATTAACCTCCACTTTTGTTTAAGGGCTAAGTTAAGCTAACAAAAGGGTAGGAGACAGTAATACAATGTTACAGTTTTAGTTATACAACTCTTCCTTGTTTCATATGAATCAAATCACACTGACTTGGGCTATGCTTAGTCCAAGTACACATGGTAGACTTAAAGTCATACACTACAAATCATTCCAATAATCACCAGTATTTATAAATCAGAGTAGCAGTTTTTACCTAGCACAGGCATACTGTTTTCCTGATCAAAATTAATCATTGAATTATTATCTTAACAGACAGGTTGCATACTGACAAAAGTCAGGGTGAACACAAAGAGCAGTGGTCAGATTGTTAACAAAGAATCAAAACCACTGGAGAGAGCTTTTGCCATATGATGGCAAGCAAACTACTACACAAATAATCATTCATCAGTTTGATAAATGTTGCTAAGCATTTGTACAAAGTTACAATGCTAACACACACAGCATACATAAAATCAATACATAGATTCAAAAATGTAAACAGAGAGTCCAACTCACTTTTCCTGGGAATGAACAGGGAATGACTGAGATCAAGGAGTTACCAAGAGTTTCCTAGGCCTCTGTCCCTTTGTCTTCCTCTGCTCTTGTCTACAGGCAGTCCTGAGGGGTCAGTGAAGCTGAGCCGGTGTGTGCCTAGTTTTATGAATCTCTCTTGCCGAATCAAATTTCGACAAACTGTCATTCACCCATCAGGGGTGAGAGGGGGAGGGATTTAGTCTAGTCACCAATCGCCTCGGAAATTGTTTGATCCTAATCGGCACGGGATAATTTATGCATCCGTATAGCTGGCAGTATAGCTGGCCGTTGAGCCCCAGTTAATTTATGCGTCCGCATAGGTGTTCGCGAGCACGTGCAGGTGCCTGCGAGGACGGGGACGGTAGGGATGAAAGGGAGGGGGGGAGGTGGAGGTGGTGGAGAGCGCGGCACATGCCTTTGTGTCGGCACATGCCTTTGTGTCGCGGGGTAGAGAGAGAGAGAGGGGGGGGGGGGGGGGGGGGGAGACGGGCTGTTGTGTTAGAACGCCTCCCACGCTGCGTTGTATCGTACAGCATGGGGGGAGGGAGGGTTGAGAGAGGGGAGGAAGGGAGGTAGGGCTGATAAGAACGAAAGGCGGCACGCATTTACCGTGACGCAATTTTTTTTCTGTGTCACTGATCGTGTCAGTCGGGCCTTTCGCACTGTCCCAAAGCAAGAAAGAGGGGGGGGGGGGGGGGGGGGGGGGGGGTTGAGAGGGGAGAGTGGGCATAGATTTGAAATCTATTTTTACGCCATCTGAAAAAAATAATCCATTGTTCTAATAAAACAGAATTTAAATCACCTCCGGACTTCTAATGAGTGCCTGATGTATTTCACGAACAAATTGATAAATATTGCACATTGTTTTAATGATAATGGCGTGTTCCTAAGTTAAACACAATAAAACCATTTTCAATGCTGATTTTATTAATGATTGATCGCATTAGGATCCAGTAAGAATTAGATAAAGCTGTTTATTCAACATTGCCTGTTGCTTTGCAGCTTAAGCTTTCGTGAAAATCTTGCAATGCTTAACGCCGGGATTAGTTTCAGGACAAACTCTGTTGCTGACGTAATTATGCTGATTTTGGAAACAACATTTTTTTTTTTTTTTATTGAGCAATACACCTCCGAACATTTCTTTCACTCTAGACGAAATACAGATGAATAACTGAAGACCATGATCTGAAAAGAAAAACCACGATTACTAAACTGTTACAGTCATACGCGTTCTTTATCTGCATTTTTGCCCCCTTTTGCCAGAAATCCATACCAGATATGACAGAATTTGTATGATTGAAAGTCTTTTGCCTGTAATGACACATTACTATGAAATGAACGGATGTCAGTTAAAAGCGGAGAACTGTGTTAGAAGACAAGATATTTCAAGACTGTGAAACTGGTTAAGGATTTACCTCATACGTACTTGCCAGTCTGTTCCTTGCCTCACAAAAAATTGAGAGGTTTGATAGAGTGGACTGAAATTTTCAACGTGTACCTAAGAGACTCCAAGTACAGAACACTATTTTCGTATGTTTACTGTGATACTACGAACAAACAAACAAAAACCAAAAAACAAAACAAAAAAAACAAAAAAAACAAAAAAAAAAAAAAGGGGGGGGGGACGAGATGGATTTACCATGGTGCGTATTCCTAAGCAGAAAACACGTTGGCTAAGTTATCCTACATAAAGTTATAAGTTTGTTTACTTATTACTCATCCTCTCTTTACACGAAAAGTCATATATGGATGTTCTTAGAAATTCACGCTGATGAAAAGTGAGAAAAGGAAAATAAATTGGAAGATGTTGAAGAAGATGATGACAAAGACCACAATGAAATAATATGATGATGATGATAACGATGATGATGATAATTACATTGATGTGTCAATGATGATAATAATAATAATGACGATGATCGTTAGCACTGATGATAATATAGACAACTGACGCGAGGAGGACCAGGAGAGTAACGATTTTCAGTTAGAACGGTTTCAGTTCCAGTTCCACCAAGGAGCAACACAGAGTTGTAACTAGTCTATGTATGCTACACGTCATCTACTGAGCAGAAGGTGATAACATTGGATTAAAAATATATTTAAAAAAAAATTGATACTGATTTCCATAGTGACAAAACTGTGGCTGAAGGGTAGACAGCATCCTTGAGAACACATCTAATAAGAGAAAAATCTGCCACAGTCAGAACAGCAGGACCTTTAGTTGGATCGACCGATCTAATACAGTAATATCGGAGTTCCTGCTAAACGGACTCAGAATAAGACAGAAGAAATGATTGACGAAGAACATGGAGGGTTCAGGCTGAAAAGAAGCACATTTGAGCAGATCTTCATCAGACTGCCGATACCAGAGCGCCTTCAACACAACCGCAATTTCTGCCACAGCTTTATCGACCTTAAGGAAGCCTTTGATCGCATCTGTCGTCAACATTCGTGGCAGGCTATGAGGAAATAACGTTTGACAACAGCCTCATTAGAGCTACACCAGCACCCTACAACGATGCAAACAGTGCTGTTCGCCTGTAAAACAATTCGAGGACTTCTGCCAAACAATCACGGGGCTGCGCCAAAGGTGACTCCTCTCTCCCATTCTGTTGAACATCTGCCTGAATAACATGAGCACTGGAACATTCTGTGGGATATCCACTGGGAGGAATGAAAGGGGAAGAAGAGCGGGGCGGGGACGGAGACGGGATAAGGGTGGGGGTTCCTTGTGGCCTCTGCTCCAAAGACAAGATAACATCGGAAGCAGAGAAACTGAGTCCAAGAACTCATCACCAGCGGTAGATAGGGTCCAGTACATATGGGAAGCTAGTCAGCTAGCACTGAAGCAAAGCAGTTCCAGACAACATTTCTCAGTGAACACCACGCTGAAGAGACCGGCACTAGACGCAGCCGATCACTGCCAGTGTCATGGATCCATGAAGAGTAAAGACTGTAGTTCCACAAAGTAAACTCAGAGACTAGATTCGGATCTACTGTGTCTACCGTGACTAAACTAAATTCCATCTTAAAAACAAGCAAACAAACAAACAAAAAACAAAGCAAAACAAAAATCGAAAACGCTCAATCAGCTTTTCAGAAAAGAAGAAACTCACTGGTTATATCTTTCCTTCTCTATAGATGCCAGAGGTACTGGACACTGGTGACAGGTGCCGAACAAAAATCCAGATGCTCAGTGAATGATTTGTACGAGCTACCTGCTTCTTATTCAAGAAGCATACGGTATAATAACTGATTACGTCAGACTGCAAGTCAGCAAGTAAGGGAAAAGACATGTTTAAAAATCTGGGAGCTATCAGGTAAGTATACCTGGTGTAAGCGTGATTTCTTGCCATGACTTCATGTCCCAGACTATTCCACAAAGTACTGAGGAGCAGCAGGACGTACCAGACACAGACTGCCGAGGTCCTCAATGGTCAGCGTGATGGTCAGGGCTTGCCGCAAGACATATGTATTGGTCATCGTGACTGGCAAAGGACTGCAAGGATCATAACCAAAAGTGCCATTGTACCAGCAGCAGTTGCGCAGTGGTTGGCGTCGTAGATTCTACACTGGAATGTCATGGGTTCGATTCCCACCAGATCCATGAGGTCGGCAAGGTCTCCGTTGGGTAAAACTGAAAGCACACTGTCGACTTTCATCCTCTTAATTAATGGATGCGTCTTTTGAGACTGTTGTTTAAATTTTCTCACCAAACTGCAAGTGTCTGTATCTCTCTCGGGCCTAATTGATGTCGGAATGATGAAAGTAGGCGAACAGTGCAGCCCTGTCATGCAGTCTCTGGCGGAGTATCTTCATCATCCTCATCCTGATCGATTAGTATTTGACAAAAGAAAAATGACGTTGTAACGTGCCGTACAGCAACTATTCCCGGCAGGTGAGAGAAAGCACTGACTCCAACTCACCAGCTCTATGTGACATGACGGTGGAAACGGTAACGCGTCTATGCTATCGCCATACAGACCGTGCCAGACGTTACTCAACGGGAGTGGTTTGGGAACAGGATGGCGAGTAGTAAAGTTCTGACCCAGATCCAGAATCACCCATTCCCTGCACCCCCTCCCCCTTTCCTTCGCCCTTAAATTCAGGTGTAATGTACTCTGATGGCTATGCTTTATTATATGAGACACATTGAGAATCTGGAAGGAGGGGGAATGATTTTGGAGCTGAGAGAGGTAGGTCTGGCATTTTCAGCCAGGGAGAGGGGGGGGGAGGTGAGTGGGGGTGGGGATGTCTTGTGGGTGTGCACGTTTCCTTTCCTTCCCGCCGGGAAGTTGTTTTTTGAAGGAGAATACTTGCAACACAGCACCCTATGTCCGATTCCTCATGGGACGTCGAGAAAAACAGGGTTTTTTTTTTTTAATGAATGAGGATTATATGACGACGACAATGATGATGTCGATAAAGATGCCGATGACGATTATAATCATTATGATAATGACAATTACAATGATGATGATGACGATGAAGATGATGACAACGACAATGACAACAGTCATATTAATGACTATGCTTATGATAATAGTGATGACAATAATACCAACTAGTGAGAACAACAAAGGTGTAGGTCGAAGTTTTTAGCGCGACTGCGTCAAGAAAAAACAAACGAAGAAGATGACAAATAGGATTCTCAATGTTTCCTTAAAAAAAAAAAAATGCCAAGCACGAAGTGCTTAGTATATTGTGAATGTATTTAACCGCCAATATATATTGTAAATGTCTGTTTGAGCAAAGTATAAGCCTAGGGCTTGTTGTTGCTCATTCGTCCTGTCAATTATGAAGGTATTCTGTTCATTTTTTTTTAAAAATAAAAGTTATTTAAACCAACAGTGAGCACAAAATCAGCCGGGTTTTAACAGCGCGTCTGTACATGCTTTCTACTGGTTTTAAGCAATTTTTCCTGGCTAAATGTATTGTAATGTAATGTAAAAGGATATTTATAGAGTGCTTTACCTCTTGAGAGCCCAGAGCGCATATTACAGAAAAACATGATAAAATTTTATCATTCACACACACACACACGCACGCACGCACGCACGCACGCACGCACGCACGCACGCACGCACGCACGCACACACACACACACACACACACACACACACACACACACACACACACACACACACACACACACACACACACACATGTAAATCCCAACATGTAGAAGCGTAGTTAATGTCTGGTGTACATATGCATAGAAAGGAATTCTCTTGATTCGGTTCAACAAGAACAATTTTTTAGATAACCTTTTGGACAAATTAGAAATATGATCAGACCACGAAAAATTATTATCAACTGTAAGGCCTAATAATTTGTGTGATTTAACTTCTTCTAAGACTTTATCTTGTATACGTCAGGGAATAAACCATACAATGTTAGTTTTCTTAACAGTAGATTGTGATCTATTTAGCTAAGTAAACAAAAATTGTTCCTATGAAGAGATCATAGTTTATGTTTAAATGCCATTGTTCAATTATTTTACTGAGCAAGGTGTGACGAGAATGATTTTCTCTAAATCCGCTTTGATTAGAATGTAATAATTGTATTTCATGAAATGTTTGTGGATGCTATATTTAATGTGTTTTTCAAGGGGTTTAGAGAGAATAGATAGGATAGATATAGGTCTGTAGTTAGAACGATCAATGGGGTCACCAGATTTTAAAAAAAAAGGATCTTTGAAGGATTGTGGATAACCACCTTTATCAGTGGAAAGATTGTAAATATATGTTAGATATTCTGATATAATCGGAGCAGCAAGTTTCAAAATTTTACCATCTGCATCATCGAAACCTCGAGAACTGGACTGATTTAATGAACACAATTCCTTATAAACATCATTTACACCAATAAACTCGATTTGAAGATTAGATTTTTTTATGTTTTTCGATACACAGTATGCTTTTAGCTCAAATATGTCATTGTCTTTTGAACGGTCAGCTTTGATAGTCTTTTCTGCAACAGTTGTGAAGTGATCATTTAAGAGTTCAGCAGACACCGTTCTCTGAGGAGCGCTAGATGACAAGGTTTTACCGGAGAGCTCATTAACAGCTTTCCAGATCGATTTTGAATCTTCGTTACGGGAAATAAGGTTGCTGAAATATTTCTTTTGAGCGGCTCTTTTCATATGGGTTACCTTATTTCTTTGCTCTACATTTAAATCTATCATCTTTACCATTTGTTTGCAATAGAATATCTCGTAAATTAATGGCTTTTTCGATTTTTTTTTTCATTAAGCCACGGTGGCTTACCCCTTGGTTTGACACGTTTAGTTACCAATGGCACGTGTTTGTTATAGACAGAGATAAATATGTCATACCAAGCAGCCAGTGCTCCATCAGGGTCATTGTGCTGATACACCTCAGAGAAAATTTGCGTTACACAAATTGAACAAGAAATTATTAGAATCGAATTTCCTATAGCTTCGAAAGGATATACATTTGTGAACATTTCTAGGAATTTTACCCCCCTTTTTGGACCATGTTAGACAAATTGGAAAGTGATCACTGAGACTGTATGCAGGCACAGCTGTTTCTATGATATTGAATGGGTTTGTTAGTGCTTCGGAGGATAGATTTTTCCTAGTCGGTGAGTTAAACTGTGTCAAATTCTGTAATTCATAAACCCATTTCCATTTATCATGTGGTTTAAATAGATCGATGTTAAAAATCTCCTAAATTATAAATTCAGACGAACGCATTGAGACATCCTCTATCATATGTTCGAAACGATCGAACCATTCAATACGTTCGTTAGGATTCCTATATAAGCAGCCTAACAAAATCGGTTTAGTACCCTTCACATAGATTTCTATCCATATGCATTCTATGTTATATTTATCCAAACTGTTGATCTGTTTATAATTAATCGAGTTGTGAATATAGGTCACTAAACCTGTTTCAAGCTTTGTCTTTGGATCTCTTCTTATAGTATTATAACCTTGGATTAAAACTAAATTATCAGGCACTATATTGGAAAGTCGAGATTCTGAAAAACCAAAACAATGGAAACAGTTCTTGGAATTGGATAAAATGCTGGGCACATCAGAAATTTTGTTTAAAAGATGACACACGTTTAAATAGCCTATTTTCATGCCGAATTTAGACAACCATTCATTCATTATAGATGAGACTGATTTACAAATAAACTCTACGGATTACACAACAATATGGATAAACGAGTAGAATAATAGTCAAACAGCAGGAAAACCTGTTGTAGATAAATTTTTAGCAACAGAAAAAGGCAGAAAAAAAAGCCTCCTGAAAACAAGTCAAGAAGGATAATTTTATAACTACTACAATATGCGGTAAAACTCAGCAAGAAAAAAAAAAAAGATATATCAGCAATCCGGGGACGAAATACAAACGCCGTGAACCAAAAACAGAATAGAGTCCACTAGTCCATTCCGATAATCAGGGTCCGGTATCAACAACACACAATCCTTGCGCACGTGGCTGCGCGCGCGTCATTGCGAGCGCTAACACTTACGTGCACATCCGCACATACACATACGCACTCATATACCCTCACACAAGCTCCCTCCCTCCCTCCCTCCCTCCCTCCCTCCCTCTCTCTCTCTCTCTCTCTCTCTCTCTCTCTCTCTCTCTCTCATTACATACATGAAAATTCTTAATTGTGATCATATCGGTGAACATGTTTTACACCAGTGACATCTGAATTATTTTTGTTAATACCAAATCAGACAAAGGAAACAAGGAAGTATCCGATTCGTTGATAAATTTCACATGGTTACTACTACATGGTAATTCTCACATGGTTACTATTACATGGTAATTCTCTTACATTTAATATTTGACAGTGCACCATTCTTCCTCCTTCATTCTCTCGCCCTCCCCCTTCCCGCTTCCGCTCCACCCCGTCCCCGCTCGTTAAAACCCCACCCCTTACATTTTTTGAATACATACAAAAACACGTGCGCACATGTGCGCATGTGCGAGTGCACACACACACACACACACACACACACACACGCACACACGCACACACACACACACACACACACACACATACACAACTACTACCATTAACAACACAGTTTCCACCCATTTTAATTTGACAGTCATGTAAGGGTGGTGTATGTGGAAACTACTGAAGTCTGGACTGGTTCAGGAGCTGTGACGCCATGTTCTGCAGCTGGAGGGCGTACTCCCCAGTCTGCTGGGACGTATCTCCAACACACCAGGCGGTAGGGAGAGGCACAGCTGCCACTGGTTCTGGAAGCTTCGCTGGCAGCTTGGTGGGACAGTCTTCCAGTAGCCCTCTGTGGCTAGGAGGGGATTCTGAGAAAGTGGGAGGTGGCTATGAAACGGAGGGACACCAGGGTCCTTGGAGTGAGGCCTGGGACTGGTTGGGGAATAGGGGGTAGGGAGCACGGCTGGCTTCATGTACTGGGGACAGTCCTGTTGTCCTGAGGCCGACTGGAGATCGAACGTTGAAAGGCCTCGCCCACGTCGGTATAACAGCTGCTGTGAAAAGAACAGCCCCCCTGTTGAAGGGAGGGCTGATAGGCCTCAGTGGTGTTGTAACGCTGCTGTGAGAGACCAGGCTCTCTGTTGATGGCAGGCTGAAAGGCCTCGACGGCGTCGTAACTCTGTTGCAGCGGAAACCGTCGAATGGGAACGGTGTCCTCCTAGGGTGAGCCTGGTGTAGCCTGGGGTCAGTCCATCCTCCCTGTCTCTGGGACGGCAGCATGGGGTAGTGGATCATGGAAGAGATGGAGGGGCGCCAGCTGCATAGCCACCACGTCCTGAACACTGACCAAACTCAAGGCGTGAGTTTACCCCTGCCACCGTGGGGGGTGCTATCAAAAGCATCTGGCCGCTGCTCCATTTGCCCATCACTTTCGGGCTGTCGCTGTGACGAAAGGCCACTTTCACCTTGTCAGCTGTTGATCTGACGAGATAAACGTGGCAAAAAACTGCATAAAATGGGTGGCTAGTTTTGCAGTACCTTTAAGACTTGGGTGAACAGGATCTTTGTAATATGCGCGTCGTGGGGCACCATTCTTAGTAATAAATGTATCGTAATTGTCGATCAAGTTGATTTCAGCAGCAATGCAGGCTGTACGCAGGGTTCTGTTGAAGGGAAAAGATCGAGTTGTTAAAGGGTGACGTCCTCGTGCTGGGACGATGGAGCTGAAGGTGGTGACAGCTGAAGGGAAGGAGATCTTGCAGAGATTGATAAGTTCTGTCCACTGTGCCATGGGCGCAGGGCCAGCGAGGGCAATCATTGACCCCTATATGGACAATCACATGCCGGATGTGGGTGAATTTGTCTGGTATTGCGCCTAGCCACTGCATCAAATCCTTCATTGTCATCCCAGGAACACACACTTTGAACACCCTGTCTTCCTCACTACCAAGACGTCTTGGATCGATATACCTCAGGACAGAATCACCTATGAGGACCGAAGAAAAATAGCCGGGAATCTTTATCTCACGTAAAATTTGCACTGGGAACTTGTCCTGGGTGACTGATTGAAGGTGAAGGTTTTGATCAGTATCTGTTTTACCCTCAAGTATACTAGAATTGTTTTGGTCACATTTCTGTTCAATAGTGTCAGCACTGTCCTCTCCTAAGACCTGAAAGGAATTGTGAGTAGAGACAGGGGTTGATGGTGTTTTGGTGTGTCACAGGGCTATTTTGCTTCAAGGATGTCCTGGAGGAGGATGTATTGTTTGTGCACATTTTAGGGACTATGTGCAATGTCACGTGGGTGTTCCTCATCTCTGAGTGTTGAAGGATCGCGGATGTCAGGAAAGAGGTTTTCTTCCGCTAGCAGGATGTCTTCTGTGTCATACTGAGTGGAAGTGGTGGTAGTGTGCGACTAAATTACAATGAAGTAATATATATATATATATATATATATATATATATATATATATATATATATATATATATATAAAGTTGTGTTCATATGTATCATTTCTTATCATTTTGCATTTCTTAATCTTGAGTTTAACTGAACAGCAGCAATGTAAAGGTTAATAATTCGACAACTTTCCCTTTTCTCCAATACCCTGTCTTCTTTCTGTGTCAAATTTTTCAACTGACCTGTTAGTTATTAGTGACCTCAAGAAAAAAACGTGCTCGTTAACAGGGCTGGTCTACACAAGCATAGTTCAAGGGACGCAACCGTAATTTTAGTATCTTGTTAGGAAGTTGTTTCCTTTGGAGAGTTGTTCCCCTTGAGTAGTAAAACGAGAAGGTTGTGGAATTGAAGATGATGTATTTTGATTTTGTTCTAGCTTAGTATTTTTATTCTTTGTATATAAAAATCTTGTGGAGAAAGTCACAGAAGTAAGTAATCATTTTTGGGTCTGAAATAATTAATTTAGGGAAAGAATAACCAAGTTCCCCAACCTACTTCCTGTTTTTCTTGACAAGTTCCTGTTCCTTGAAATAGCAGGTAATTTCCCATTTTGGCCGGCTGAAGGGAGACGGGAACACGTTGTCTGTTTAGAAGGAAAACAAAACTGGCAATGCGGTCCTTTAATTCAAGGTTAGTAAGCTATGATTAGATTACAAGTAAATTAGACTAAAAAGTAAGCTTGTAAATTAGACTAAAAAGTAAAACGTGTGTGTAGACTGATAAAACATTGAAACGATCGATCCTGCATTGACTGACGAGGAGCGATCCAAAATGATGGGAACCTTTTATATTTAGAGGGTAGGGGTAAGAATACCTAGTCAAAAGTTTTGCGAGATCAATCGCACAATCTAAGATATGTTAAAACATAGTAAAAGTATGTCAGCTTTGACATGTAGCATAAATCTTTCTTCAGAAATCGATAGAATTGATACAGAACGATGAGTAAACGATCGTCAATTCAAGCTGATTAGAACGGCTGGCTATGACTCAATACGCAGATGCTAGAGGTAGTTGATGGAATGTGAAAAGCTATGCAGACATGATCACACCGTTTGAAATAGTTCCTGAAATGCTGGAAATCAAAACGATTCTCTCTGCCTCTGACTCCTCAGTGGAACAAGACCACACGCCTGTGCCTGCAAGACACAGACTCCATATCAGTATATGTTGCTCTCTTTCTGCAAACTGGGAAAATCCGAACACGTGGAGGAATAGGTGAAACAAGGAAAACAGGGGGAAAAGGGAAAAAAATCACCTCCGATAAAAGCAGAATTTCGAGCATGAAGTCCATCTCGGGTCAAAGTATCTAAGAATGACGAGAATTCTCAGTGTTATATAGGTGTAGAAAACACCATCATATTTCAACTGCCATCTCTCTCTCTCTATTACACAGGTGTGTCCCTAAAACACCCTCATCTCTCTCTCTCTCTCTCTGTGCTCCCCCCCCCTCCCTCTCTCTCTCTCTCATATATATATATATATATATACTATATATATACATATATATATATATATATAGTCGAGATATATGTGTGTGTGTGTGGACTGTAACAGGTTATGTGGACCAGCCAGCGCAGTCGACATTCCCACAGCTGGCCATCCATGCAAGGTGCTCAGGACCTTCGGAGAGGTCTCCCTCGTCCTCACGCCTCGGCAGGTGGCTCTGCTCAACATACAGCCAGAGCCACAATACCTGTACCTGCAAGGTCCACCAGGCTTTCAGGAAAACCGTACTGCTGGTACTGAAGGCCCTGCAGTGGGTGCAACAGGGGAAAAGGTGATCGTTGTTAGTCAGTGTGTCTATAGAGCAGTGACCATCTTGTTGAAGGAGCAGCTGGGTAGAATGCCGGGGACAGCAGCAGCACCACCACCAGCTGAAAGCATCCAACATCACAGGTGTGACCTCAAAGACGTGAATAAGGATGTTTCCCATCTGGTGCAGCTGCTCGGTGCTAGTCCTAAACCCGAGGCCTTCATCCTCTTTGATGAGGCTCCTGTTAACAGGTCAGTTTTTGACTTAGGTCATATGTGGTGTGTGTGTGTGTGTGTGTGTGTGTGTGTGTGTGTGTGTGTGTGTGTGTGTGTCCCAAACAGAGCTTTTGCAGGCTGTCCCCACCCCTCCTCTCCCGAATCGTCCCCCTTCCTCACCATCATCCCCCACCCCACCTCCCGCCCATTCCCACCTCATCCCAGCTGGTCGAGATGAAGACAAATAGACAACACACCAATCAAATATAGAATCTGTTCTCTTTTTATCATATCCCTCTTTATTTGAACACGTTCAGTGACTCGCGCAAATGAAAAACAAACAAATGAATAAATGAACACATTAATAAGCAAAAAATGAATAAATAAATGAAAAAAGAAAAATAGATAAATGAATAAATAAATAAAAAATGAACACATTGATAAACAAATGAATGAATAAGTCAATGAATGAATAATAAATGGAGCTAGGAAGGAACTAATGAATAAGTAAATAAAGGAATGAATAAATTAATTAAATGATACCAAGACGCATACAGAATAAGCAACGGAATATAGACGACCAAAAAAAAAAAAAAAAAAATCAAAAGAGAGATAACCACAGATTTCGCTCATGACATACGTAGCTAACAGTTGTTTCCCCTACTTTGCATGATTACCTCTGTATTCAGCTTCTGTGTTATTCACGTGCTATGTATAGTACAGTGCAGTAGGTAGTTTATGTTGTCTTTTATCTTAAAACAGTGTTAATTCATGTCAGTGTTAAATAGTGTTACAATGTGTTGTCTTGTATTTCAGTGTACTGTATTGTTGTTACAGGAAGTTTCTGTGAGCAGAGCTTGGGCCATTCTCTCTCCACGCAAACTGGCACATTTTTCTGGTGCCGCCGTTTATCATGCCAGCATGGATGTAGGGATTCAGCTTTTAGCACAATTTTTGCCCCCTGCACCCAACCCCGCCATCTCTGACAAATGTTGTGTTCAGTCGTTGAATGCAACACACATTCCTATCATTCGATGCAGAATTCGCCAATAATTATTTGTCACAAAAGTGCATTAACTCCGTAGATTCAAACGTTAGTGAAAACTCATTCCTGTCATCATCCTTTGCATGGATGCGCCTTCCCCTCTTCCTGACCCCCCCCCCCCCCCCCCCCCCCCCGTGCGTGCTGACTATCCACCCCCGCACCTTCTTCCTCCCATACCACACACTCTTCTTTCCCCTCTCCTCCCCACACAGATTCAGAATGAAACACATCACAACTGGTTATAGTTGAGGGTTCAATGCTTCTTACAAATTCACGATGGGCAACTCGCACCCCTTCTCTCACCATACAGCCCCCCCCCCCCCCCCCCCCCCCCCACACACACACACACACATGCATTTACTATGTCAATGTAATAATCTGTGTGAATAAAGTGTATAGACTATTGTATTCTAAAACACCTTTCTTCAGAGCTATTTTCCAGGAAAACAGGCCTGTCCAATTCTGCTCAATGCATTTATTAATAACCTTCCAGCTTATGTGCAGACGATGATGCTTCTAATTCGATCACAAACAATGGCACCGAATTTCCATGTCTGTTAGATGCACATGACATAATAGTTTTCTTCATCCACAAAGCTTGCTTACAAAATAAATGAAACTGTATTTGTACAGCATTGAATGGGGATTTTTAAAGTAAATTTTACCAAAACATGATCCTAAAATATCTCTTGCATTCAAAGATTGGTCAAATATCATACAGATCACAACAGACATCTATCTGGGGAATAAAAAACAAACAGACAAAAAAGATGGCCGTTTGAGAGTGCATTCTTTCAAAGAATTTACTCGAAACTACAGACTAGACTAAAAAGTAAACACACGACATCTTGAACGAAGACATGAAGTCAGTAGACATCGTTACAGTGGTTACAATCTACAAACAGAAAAGAATAGACAAAGGACATTACAGATGGAGTCAGAAAAATGGTCAGTATACATAAATAAAAATGTAGATTTTGGATTCAACATTAGGTCAGAATACATATTCTCTGTGGTGTGGACATCTACTCCATCAAGATATACCGGACCCAGACTTGTGCAAACAATGCTCAAGTGACATACTCTGCTGTGAGTGTGATGCTCTACAAAGTCATGCTGAAAAATATGTCCATGAATTCCTAACATGAAACGACTGTAATGGCTCTGCATATGGGCCAGTATAAGTCATTCAAGCAAAAGCTGTGCTCTTTGTGTATAATTTGTTATTAACATGTAGTGTCTATACCCCATGACAATCAAACTCTAAGTCAGTCACATACACACACACACACACACACACACACACACACACACACACACACACACACACACACACACACACACACACACACACACACACACACACACACACACAGGAGCACACACGCACAGAGGAGCACACACACACCCCATGCACAGAGGAGCACACACATACACACACACTCACACAAACACATAGAGGAGCACACACACACATGCACACGCTTGCTTGTGCATGCGCACGCACACATGAACACACACGCACGCACGCGCGCACACACACACACACATACATACACACACACACACACACACACACACACACACACACACACACACACACACACAAAGTTTTTAAAAAGTATACTTCTTTTCAGAATATTGATAGAATGTACAGATGCATAGAATTTTCTGATATTCATCACTGTATATTTGGAATTTCATAAGTGACAATTTCTAACAAATTATTGAAACAAACAACAGAGACAAGAAAAGCGTTGGCTAATACATTCATGATCCCGTATATATAATATGTCCAATAGTCAAAATCCTTTTTGTTTTTCGGTTAAAGCTGAATGCTTTATAGCTGAATTCAGTACATTGAAATATGTGTGTTAAAGGAGCAGTCGTAAACTTACACCAAAGCTCTTTTTCAATTGTCTCTGTTTCACGAAAGATTATCAGCCTCGTTTGATTTCATTTTTTTTTTTTAAATCAGAATACTTAACGAATCTAAATGTCATTCACACTTTCCCTCTCTTGTTACATATATTGTTTCAATAACTTTGCTAAAATTCTGCACAGTGTTTTATGATTCCCCCCCCCCCCCCCCCCCCCCCCCCCCCCCCCCCCCCCCCCCATGTCTTTTTTCTTTTTTCGTCGATTCTTTAGGGTAGACTTGCTTATTTGTCCTATAAACATTCTATGATTCTTGCACATGTATGTACATCAACCCCCCCCCCCCCACACACACACACACACACACACACACAACATTGTCCCCCACCTGCTCCACACCCATCCCTCTCTCATCTACATTTGCATATATAACAATGAGCCCACCCTCACAATTTTCACCTTTTCACGCACACACACGCACGCTCAGAGGCACACATATACATGCAACCACACTTGCATGCACATAAGCATGCATGAACGCACACACATACACACAAACATACTTGCACATGCATGCATAAGAACGCACATATATATAACGCACATATACATATAGCACGCGTAAGTGCACACACACACACACACACACACACACACACACACACACACACACACACACACACACACACACACACACAAAAAGAGAGAGAGAGAAAACATGGGCACAGGGGAAAAATTACCGACATAGACAGAGCGTGAGAATAGAAGCGAAGGACACAGACTGGACATATCTGTGACATGTTCCAAGCCGACATATTTTTTATATAGTTTCCAAAACAGTTTCAATTGCTGCTTTCTTTTATGTTATCTGAAACGGAGAAAAAAGAGAAAACACACAAATTACAACGGTTTAGTGTTTATATGCCTTTCATATATTATATATTCGTTAATTAACATTTAAGTGGATGGTGTACATGTGTGCGAGTGTGTGTGTGTGCGCGAATGTGTGTGTGTGTGTGTGTGTGTGTGGAGAAAGAGAGGTAGAGGTTCTAGTGGTTCAGTTTTGTTTTGTTTGTTTGTTTTTAGATGCCTTTCATGGTCATTTATGAAGGGATGAATCGGAGATGAAGAGTAAGAGAAAGGCAGAGAGAGAGAGACAGAGACACAGACAGACAAAGACAGAAAGAGAGTCTCACAGAGTGAAGTCTGAAACTGAATGAATACTAGAACAAACTGACGGATTATTGCCCCTCACTGCTATTATCAGTGTTGTCGATATCAGTACTACTGCTACTACTAATATTTCTACTGCTGTTGCTACTGCTTATGCTGCTGATGTTTACTACTACTGCCTCTATTAAAACTACTATTAATTAATAATTATGGTATTTATAATGCGCAAATTTCTTGATAAAGTCAACTCTAAACACACGAGAAAAAAAAAATCTGCACACACACACACACACACACACACACACACACACACACACACACACACACACACACACACACACACACTCACGCAGACACACCCACATAGTGACACACAACTGCACATGCGTTATGGCTCAAAACAAAGGAATAGAAAGGAAATCATGTACAAAATAGGTATTAAACCGTAAATATTTATGCACACACACACGCACACGCTGTGGGCTATATGGCTCTAAACACAACTAATTCAAAAAGAAGAAGCATTATCATTTATTTACAAATATTGCTGGATGCACGCACACACCCTACCCCCCCCCCCCCCCCCCCCCCACACACACACACACACTCACGCAGACACACGCACACACTCCTACTACCTCTGCAGATATCACAGCTTCTTCAGTGATAGCACTATGAGCATGAATGAAGAATGTGAAAAGAAAATGAAGACATGTGACTCTACACGGTTTGCTGTAGATCTATAGATCCCGTTTTAGATCTACACGGAGCTTACGGGACCTACACCTGACTTTGTATTCTGTGTCACTGTGACAGGTTCATCCGGTGGCTGACAGCTGTCCAGCAGCGACTGCTGCCCTCAGTTTGTGTGTGGGCAGCGTCACTGTACAGAGTGGGCCATCGCCTTACAGACCCCCTCCGTCCCGGCTGGATATCCGCGCAGTCAGTGAACCTCTTTGGTCACCACCTGCAGTGACCAGACAGGTGGAGGGTACATCTATGATGAATAGCCGCATCATCCCCCTGTCCAGCGCCCCAGCACTGCCTCTCCCCACAGAGGGACACCAGTCCGGGAGCTGAGTCACGATGGTCAGGCAAGGCACAGTGGTGATTGACCCTGGCAGTGTGTCCTGTGTGCCGACACCATTGGTCATCTCCTGACCAATGAACTATGTGTGGGACAGCCAGGTAGGTTTCTGATAATTCATCATCATCATCGTCATCATCATACTGGTGATGACAGGAATTCAGATCTCATTCTGTACAATATACAAGTACTGACAGGAGAAATAGATCTTGATCTCCTCCTCTGATTCACATTTTTTTCTTGTACACAATGGATAGTTGTGTGCGCATGTGTCTTGTCCGTCTGTCTTTCTGTTTCTTTGGCTGGCTGGCTGGCTGGCTGGCTGGCTGTCAGTGTGTCTGCTTGCATCAGACCAGCCAGGGGTGGAAGTGTACAGTGACGTCATGTCAATATCATCATGATCATGCTGTTTTCATGTGCCCCCCAGTACAGGGACATGATGCTGATGCACTTGATGCTGACGTTCTTGTACGTGGTCTGAGTGGCCCTTATGGTGTACCGGTCAGGGTGGGGTCAAGTTTACTCGGTGAGCGTGAAGCACGGGATCTGGCCCTGGCCCTCACTGACCAGGTCATCGTCACAGACATGGACAATGTCCAGGGGATGAGAGAGGGCGGTGGTCATAGCACAGGGAGGGTTGAATGGCAATGTGTCATTCTCCAGATCCACCAGTTTTCTGTGTGTCACTGTGTGACACCACCTCAGGGACATCATGACGTCACACTTCCACACGTCGTCACCGACGGCTTGATGTTTCTTCCCCCACCCCACCCCACCCTCCACGCCTTCCTGCTCTTCATCTTTCTGTTCTCCTTTCTTTCCTTTCCCGTCATTCATTTCCTCCTCCCTTTCTTTCTTTCTTCTTCTTTCCTTTGTTCCGGTCTTCCATTCCATTATCACTTCTTTGTTCACTCTTTTTCTTCATTCCCTTTGTCCTTCCTTGTTTATTTTGTCTGTCTGTTCTTCTTCAGAGGCATTCCCATACATTCATTCAAGTCAAGTCCAGTCAAGTCAAGTAAACTTTATTATCTCAATTTGAGAAATTAATTTGTGGTCACACACATTCACAGCAAATAAACAATAATTTAGCCACATTACCCATTTTCTCACATATGACATACATTCATATAGAGGAATTTGGATTTCAATTAAACATCTTCTCGGTTCAAGAAATCAATGGACAGGGGAATAAAACTTTTGTTTAAATCTGACACTTCTGCATTTAACCGATCGATATCTTCGTCCTGACTGAAGAAGGTCATACTGATTTGCAAGGACGTGGGTCTGGTCACACGTAATCTTCTTCGCTTACAACTAACACGGCACCTATATAGCTCACTCAGACTTTTTTGTCTCTCACCAACGATTTTTCCTCCCACGTTCACCACTTTCTCAAGCACATTTCTGCTCTTCACAGTCAACCCACCATACCAACACATAAATGAGAAAGTTAGAACAGATTCTAAGAAGCATGAATAAAATGTCCGANTCACCACAAAAAGTTCTGCCCCTGTATCTCTCAAAGCCTCAATTTCCTTTGACCCAACTTTAGCCGTACATCTTGGCACAAAAGGTTTTTCCGAACAAGCCTGACACAATTCATCAACATGACTAGAATCATGTGAACCCAGTCGCATGGTTGTAATGACTGCTTTTATCCCTGATTTTTCCTTTTCTTTTTTTCCAAGAAAACAATCCACTTTTTTATGTCCCCTTTTCTTGCAGTGATGACACATGGTTTCCTTGCTGGGTTTTGAAAAAAACCCAGTTTTTCTGGCCTACTGAACCCCTTGAACCAGAAGGTAGTCCCACTTTACTAACTTCATTCCTTCCCCTGTGAGCTTCAGAGTATATCTCGGCCAAATCTGCAGCCTCTTGCACAGACTTCGGTTTTCTCTCCCGGATGAAAGTTGCCAAATCCGCCGACAAACTCTCCAAAAACTGTTCCATGAGCACTAAATCCAGAAGTTCATCAAAAGTAGCTCTACGTTCTGACAACTGTAGCCACCTTTCCACACCCACAACTTCAGTTTTGCCACATAACGCTGGTAAGTCTCTCTCCTGGTTCTTTCCGAACTCTGCGAAATTTGTGACGATAAGTCTCCGCTGAAATCTGGTAATGCCTTAACAGAGCAGTTTTCAGAACAGTATAACTGTGCACCTCATCCTCCGACAAACCAGTATAAACCTCTCTTGACTGCCTTTCAACAAAGCGCCCAATCGCACAGCCCAAGTACTCGGCTTCCAATCCTGCAACTTTGCGAGACGTTCGAACTGACAAAGATAGCTATCAATATCATCACCATCTTCAAAAAAAAAATGGCATGTCAAGTTTGACCCTCTCAAACTCCTGACTATCCCCATGACTAAATGAAGACGCCTGCATTCTCAGCTGCAGTTCTCGCTCTTTCAAAGCTATCTCGGCTTCAACCTCTTTCTGCCTCAATAATCTGTTTTCACAGTCAGTAACAAACTGAGCAAGTTCTCTGCCAGTTAACCCCATCTGTTCACCCTCCATTCTAACCTTGCCATAGGACTTCCAAGAATAAACTGATGAGATCTATCCTCAGTAACAGCACCGCGACCACGGCCACGACCCACTGGAGTAACTTCAGGAGTAGGATAAGCTTCTGCCATCCCAACAACAAAATTTCCAACTCTAAAATAAATGCACAACAGAGAAGGAAAAAAAAAATATATATATATCCTAACAACACACCAAAACCAAGTGTCTTCCCTGCAATACAAATTCCAACAAATCATCAACTAAAATAACCACAATATACTTTCTGCTAACTAGCAGTAGGCAAAAATAACAGGAACCTCTTGGATCAATATCCCGGACGA